>CAIGQQ010039723.1:672977-684638 GCA_903798035.1 Danio albolineatus | reverse complement strand
TGCTTGCAGTTTATTGATCGCTTGACACTCAGCAAACTGGCAGCACAGGTACTAATGCAAATATTTATTTTGAACTCTCTCATTGAACTATCTTGCTATTGAGTGTACATCAGTTGAATGCTTGTTATTACAGAACATTATGGGACTGAATGAGTGCATCAATAACATCTACAATTTCAGAAACTACAAATGGGTGTCCCTGCTAAAACTTAAGTGTGTATTTGCACTCTGGGTAGTGTCAGAAGTTTGTAATTACAATGTAAATTATCAGTTGAGCAGTGGAGCCAATCACTGGCAGATCTCTCTTGCTGAAATAAAAAATATTAATAATTTTAAAAAAATCTGTGTGTTATAAGGTTGAAACATGCCTGCTGGTTCTTTTGCTGCTCATTTGCTGGTTCTGGTTCTTTGAAGAAGGTGGTTCTTTGCTGCTCATCTGCTGGTCCTATGATGGCCCTTTAGGCACATGACCAGCAAGAACAAACTCATGACCAGCAAAAACTTACCAGTACACTACCTGACAAAAGTCTTGTCGTCGACCCCAGTTGTAAAATCAACGAATAACATCTTGACCTCTAGTTGATCATTTGGAAAAGTGGCTGAAAGTAGATTTTTCTGATGAATCATCCTACTGCACCCTAATCATAACAAATACTGCAAAGACATACTGGAACCTGCATGGTGAAGAAAAAAACATGGTTTGGGGTTACATTCAGTATGGGGCGTGCAAGAGATCTGCAGAGTGGATGGCAACATCAACAGCCTAAAGTATCAAGACATTTGAGCTGCCCATTACATTACAGACCACAGGAGGGGGCAAATTCTCCAGCAGGATAGCACTCCTTATCATACTTTAGCCTCCACACCAAAGTTTCTGAAGGCAAAGGAGGTCAAGGTGCTCCAGGATTGGCCAGCCCAGTCACCAGACATGAACATTATTGAGCAAATAAGATGGAGGAGGCATTGGAGATGAATCCACAGAATCTTGATGAACTCTAGGAGTCCTGCAAGAACGCTTTCTTTGCCATTCCACGTCTTTATTAATAAGTTATTTGAGTCATTGCAGAGATGTATGGATATAGTCCTCCAAGCTAATGGGAGTCATACACAGTATTAATTCTTTTTCTTTTCTTATACTCTATACTATACATTATTTTTGTTAAGTAACAAGACTTTTGTCTAAGCAAGGTCAGACCTTACTGTCCTAATTGCGAATGCTTCCTGCTTTGCTACTGTTCGGACGTCTTTCGCTACTGCTCCGCTCTCTGCACTCTTACGTTTATATTTTATACTCTAATTTTAACTTGAGCCTATCAGCACAGTGCTCAAACAACACAGCTTGAAGATCAACATTGAATCTACAAACTTTCTGGAATACAACTTTACCAACAAGAGGGGAATTATCGTCTAAACAATCCTCCCGCTACCAGCTGCTTACATTCCTGAGACGGGAAAACACGGCTGTGAAAATGCCTCTGGATCGGATTAATTCAGGATCTTTCTGCTGTAGTCAGTGCCACAGACTTCTACAAAAGATTGCTGTTCTTGAAACAAAGTTACTTGCGACCCGACCAGAACTGCCGGATCACAAAAGATCGCTTCACTGTGGACCGTCACAGCATACAGCCGGTGAGTCCCGTAAATCTACTCCAGCTACTGTTTTAAGCCCAGAAAAACAGAGTGAAACTGTTGAAAATGAGATTGATAACCGATGGAATAAACAAGGTGCGAGACCAAAGGGTACTCGCGGGGTCAGATCATACGCTGCTGCATTAGCGTCCTCTACCCCAAATACAGCTCGGACTCAAATACAGCTTCAGAACAGATTTGAAGTTTTGAGTAATATGGGTGAAGAATCTCCAAATGCAGTCAGACAGAGATCGCATGACTCAGCAGCTAATTCTTCACGGAGCAGAGGCTCAAGGCCGACCAGACAGCGGCTTTCTGCACCGATCGCACCTGAGATAAGAACACTAGTGGTAGGAGATTCAATAATCAGGAATTTCAGGAGCAAATCTACAATGACTTACTGCTTCCCTCATGCAACAGTCTCCGATATAAACAAAGAACTTGAAGAAATTCTGAAGAAGCACAAGACTGCAAAACGGATTATCATCCATGTGGGGAAGAATGATATTCGGAAGGAGCAGTCAGAACTGCTCAAGAAAGATTTCTGTCAACTCTTGGAAACAGTCGAAAGATTGAAAATTCAGCCGTTCATCAGTGGACCACTCCCTGCAAGAGGGACAAATATGTTTTCACGACTTCTTGGCCTAAATGTGTGGCTGCAGAAAACATGCAACAGGAAAGGACTGAATTACATTGACAACTTCAATCTCTTCTGGAACCAAAGACAACTATTTACATCAGACGGCCTTCATCCAAACAAACTTGGTGCAAAGGTGCTAAAGGACAATATCTATTTCTCCCTTCATCATTCATCGGCTGTGTGTGTCACTGAACTCAACCCAAGTGACACACACACACCTAGCAAATGTCAGGATGACCACAGGACTTCAAATCAGCTCCTGAGTGGACTTGGGGCTGATGCATTACACAAGGACAGTGATAACGCCATGCAGCCAAAACAACCACTGTTGATAGAAACACTGCCGCCTGCGCCCTGCACACTGAGCCCAACACAGACTGACTGTGATCCATCTGAACAGCAGCAAGTCTCAGCGTTCAACAATGATCCACAGGAAAACAGCCAGGAAAATATATTTCCAGAATCTCCAGACCCACAACCTCTGCCACCTCTGTCACCAGACGCGCTCTCACTGTCACCTTGCTCGCCTCACTTGGACTTTTCTAAAAAGATGGAGGAACTGGTGTTTGCTGGAACTAAACTTTCACACTCCTTTGCAGCAAGCCCCTAGTTATCACCCAAAAAGCGGCGTGCTCCACAACCACCTCTGAGCCCACTTGGAAGAACTCTACGATCACACCGCCAGGGCTCAAACAGCGCCCCATCTTCAGCTGGTGAACACAAAAGCTGTCGGTGATGTATATCGGGTGCCTGCTTAGATAACAGTATCTTTATCAGATGTTTACAGAACAAGCAGGAACCCTGTGTGCCTGTAGCTTTCTCTACGCAGATATGTGTTTTATTACGGGACAGAAAACCAAAGGCCTCTTCAAGCCGTATAGCAAATCATTCAAATCTGGTGTCGATTAAATGTAGATCTGAGACTACTGTAGGGAAAACAGCTAAAACAGTTAAGTTAGCACTTTTAAACATCCGATCTCTTAATAATAAGTCACTTTTACTCAATGATTTTATCAGCACAAATTGCCTTGATTTTATGCTTTTAAATGAAACTTGGCTCGATGACAGTTGTAGCACAGCAGTTCTGAATGAAGCAGCTCCTTTAAACTTTGATTATTTGAGTGTTTGCAGAGTTAATAGGAGAGGTGGAGGCATCGCTGCCCTGTTTAAAGATGTCTATGAGTGTAAACAAGTGTCATTTGGTGATTATTTGTCCTTTGAATATCTGAGTATAGCACTAAAGGGTGCTCCACGCATTTTACTGATCATTATCTACAGACCTCCAAAATATTCTCCAGCTTTTATTGATGATTTTACAGAGCTGTTATCAATAGTAACCTCTGAATTTGACTGTTTTACTATTGCTGGGGATTTTAATATTCACGTTGATAATCCAGAAGTCAATGCTGCAAAAGAACTCATGACTGTTTTTAACACTTTTGATCTGACTCAGCATGTTCAAGGACCCACACACAATCGTGGACACACTCTTGATCTACTTATAACTAAGGGTTTACACATTTCATCGACTGTTGTTAAGGATGTGGCACTATCTGATCATTTCTGTATTTTCTTTGATGTATTGATCACTCCAGCCATTGAAGACAGATCTGTCCCTGTCAGAAAGAGATGCATAAATGAGAACACTAGTGAGCAGTTTATGAAGGCCATATCACTAACACCAAGCATATCTGCAGACTCTGTCCATTCTCTCCTTGATTTGTTTAACTCTAAAGTTAAGAATGTCATAGATGACATTGCTCCTGTTAAAGTCAGGAAGAGAACTGGCAGACAGAAAGGACCTTGGACAAGGTCAACATCGGTAAAGATGATGAAAAGACAATGCAGAAAAGCTGAGCGCATGTGGAGGAAGACGAAACTAGTAGTCCATTACAACATCTATAAAGACAGTCTTCATGCTTTTAATGTGGAACTAAACACTGCTAGGCAGACTTTCTTTTCAAGCCTTATAAACAGCAATATAGATCACACGCGTACCCTCTTTGCAACGGTAGAGAGACTCACAAACCCCCCCAGTAGGATTCCTAGTGAACTACTCTCTGAAAGCAAATGTAATGAGTTTGCTCATTTCTTTACTGATAAGATCAATAATATCAGAAAGGCAATCAGCTCATCTAATCAGCCAAGTTGTGTCGACGTCAGACAAGCTCAACCTCAACTTCAGAAATCAGACATTATGTCTGATTTCATGGAAATTGATGGTAAAATCTTAGAAGAGATTGTGCAAATTATGAGAACATCAACCTGCGATCTTGACACGCTCCCCACATCATTCTTCAAAACTGTGTTTAACTGTCTAGAAATGGATCTTCTGAAAGTGGTGAATGCTTCACTTCTCTCAGGGATTTTTCCAAACTCACTTAAAACTGCAGTAGTTAAACCCCTCTTGAAAAAGAGCAACCTGGATAACACCCTACTGAGCAACTACAGGCCAATCTCAAATCTCCCTTTCATTGGCAAAATCATTGAAAAAGTTGTTTTTAACCAGATTAACAGGTTCTTAAGCTTGAAGGGGTGTTTAGACAATTTTCAATCTGGTTTCAGAGCACATTACAGTACAGAGAGCGCCCTTATAAAGATAATCAATGATATTCGCCTAAATACAGATTTAGGCAAACTAACAGTGCTGGTATTGCTGGATCTCAGTGCTGCATTCGACACTGTCGATCACAGCATACTTCTGAATAGGCTGGAACACTGGGTTGGCCTGTCTGGGACGGTCCTCAAATGGTTCGGATCGTACCTTGAAGGGAGAGGTTACTATGTCAGTATAGGTGACCATAGGTCGAGGTGGACACCCATGACATGTGGAGTCCCACAAGGCTCAATTCTGGCACCTCTCCTGTTCAACCTTTATATGCTCCCTCTGAGCCAAATAATGAGAAAGAACCAAATCTCCTACCACAGCTATGCTGATGACACTCAGATCTACATAGCCTTACTGCCTAATGACTACAGCCCCATTGACACCCTCTGCCAATGCATTGAGGAAATTAACAATTGGATGTGCCAAAACTTCCTTCAGTTAAACAAAGAGAAAACTGAAGTCATTACATTTGGGAACACAGATGAGGTTCTCAAGGTGAATGCGTACCTTGGCTCTAAGGGTCATACAACAAAAAATAAGGTCAAGAATCTTGGTGTGACTCTGGAGTCAGATCTCAGTTTCAACAGTCATGTCAAAGCAGTAACTAAATCAGCTTACTATCATCTCAAAAACATTGCAAGAATTAGATGCTTTGTTTCCAGTGAAGACTTAGAGAAACTCGTTCATGCTTTTATCAGCAGCAGGGTGGATTACTGTAATGGCCTCCTCACTGGCCTTCCCAAAAAGACAGTCAGACAGTTGCAGCTCATCCAGAACGCTGCGGCCAGGATTCTGACCAGAACCAGGAAATCAGAGCACATCACACCTGTCCTCAGGTCTTTACACTGGCTCCCAGTTACATTCAGAATAGATTTTAAAGTATTACTACTGGTCTATAAATCACTAAATGGCCTAGGACCCCAATACATTACAGATATGCTCATTGAATACAAACCTAATAGATCACTCAGATCTTTAGGATCACATAAACTAGAAATTCCAAGAGTTCAGTCAAAGCAGGGTGAACCTGCTTTCAGCTATTACGCCCCCCGCTGCTGGAATCAGCTTCCAGAAATGATCAGATGTGCTCCAACATTAGGTACATTCAAATTAAGACTGAAAACACATCTGTTTAGCTGTGCCTTTACTGAATGAGCACTGTGCTACGTCCGACAGATCGCACTATTGTGTCTTTCGTTTCTTTTCTTTCTTTTATAACTTGTCTTAACTCATTTTTAATCTGTTTTTATCTGTTTTTTTTATTATTTGTTTTTATTTTCTTATACTTCAATCTTATTCCTGTTTATGTAAAGCACTTTGAATTGCCACTGTGTATGAAATATGCTATATAAATAAACTTGCCTTGCCTTGCCTTGCCTTGCCTTGCCTAATTAAATTATTCAAAATCAGGGCATGATCATGTTTTTTTTTGGTAAAATAAGCGTAATTTAGAGGCCTTTGCCTTTCATATAAGCCCCTTCTGAAACCAAACGATGATCTAGAAGTCATGTTGTTCTTCAAAACTTGGATAGACGACAAGACTTTAGCCAGGTAGTGTGTTTGTATGTTTATAATCACAGTACAAAAGCATTTTATGATGAAAAAACATTTCAGTTTATTTGTATGAAGACCTTTTTTAACGTAGAGGACCATTTGAACACAAAACGGATCCTGATGGCCATTTAGTGATTTATGTAACATTTTAAATATCATTTTTTGTACTTACTATATTCTGTGTAATGACTTAAATGAATAGCGATATATAAATAAGCATATATAGTGTCTGTTCATACTTTCACAACAGTGACTTCATATACAGACAAAAATAAAGGTGATGGCCAAGGGAAATAATTAAATATGAATACTTCATGCCTGATTTAACCTACAACAGTCATCTAATGTTGTATACATCAACGCTGACATATTACAAGTGCATGTGTCTACTGTTCAGAGATCGTGGGAAAATCTGTGAGAAATCGGTTTACATCACTTAGGGTGTATTTAAGAAACCTTTACCATTTCCCCATTAATACCTGAACCTTTACCTTTCAGTGTTCCTTCATAGTGCAGTCATCATCATCATCATGCCTCCACTCAACCTCACCTGTGAAAATGACAAGACCATTTCGAAACTTCACATCAGTTCTAATCTTGTACTATGAGGAACCCACAGTGTCCCCTCAAATCTCCCTTTTAGTTCAAAGTTTGACTCCAGTCCCAAGATATAACAACACAACCTGTCTCTCAGTGGACCAACTCCAGCTGACTGGCAGAAAAGGGCAGAACGCCGCTAACATAATAAGCGATGCCCAGAGAGAGCAGGCCGATGACCAGTAGCAGCAGCAGGACCCTCCAGAAGCCCAAATCCTCCACGAACTCCTGCCAGGTGGAGCGGAAGCTGGACAGCACACCCTCACTGTTCTGCAGGTTTGGGTTCAGCAGCGAATGGCTCTCCATTGCACTGAAAACATATAGTGTTGTGTTAGGAAAAGAAGTGCTGAGACGTAATAAATGCTACAATTACAAAAAGATTTTTGCTGCTTGTTCAAACTACTTTTCTTAAGTTTTTTGGACACAACTTAACTAGATTATGTTCAACTTAACTTTGTAAAAACAATTAAGATACCTTAACTGATTTGTCTTGGGACCATATGAAGCAAGTAGAACTCAGCAATTTTTACAGTATGATTAGATGCAATCTCACCTCTCACTCTCAGCCATCTGCATGGCTTCTAGTTTGGAGTGAGCTCCTCTGTTGAAGCCTTTGACCTCTTGCTCTTCCAGGCCCTCCAGCAGCCGGATAGCATCTTTATTTACCCCTCTCCTCTTGGCCAGCACGAGTGGGGTCGAGCCATTGTGGTTACTGCTCGAATGCAGGAGAACATTAAAAAAAGATTTTAAAAACACTAATGATTCTACCGTGAAATAATACAGTATAATTATTAGCTATATGAAACTGTCCAACATAATTTATTTCTGTTTAATGCAATTGGTGGCTGTCAAAAAAAAAAAAATGATGGTATGGATATTATGGTAAAGGATATTAAGGTATAGAAAAAAAATACCCTGCAAATTATTATTAAAACTAATAATAATAATAATAATAATAATAATAATAATAATAAAGTTAGTGGTTCATTCCGCTGTTGTGACCCCTGATTAATAAAGGGGCTAAGCCTAAACAAAACAAATAATAATAATAATAATAATAAAAATAAATGCTTTATTCTGCCCTCTAAACCAGAAAATATTTTTTTTGCTCTGATCTATAATTTAATATTTAATATTTAATTGAAATTGTCCATCTGATATCATGTTAATGCATACAGTTTTAAGTGGCAATTGTACATTACAATTACTAAAAAAAACACACACACACTTGATAATAAGCAAATATGGGATTTACAGTAAAAAAAGACCTCTACTGTTGGTGCTAGAAGCATGGCACAGTAACTGATGTGATAAAAGCTGGATGTTATTTTCTCTTCTAGACAAATGGTAAATATAATTTATTTGTGTTCTTTTGAAATTATAATCAAAAACATCTTTAGAAATAGAAAGACAATCCATTTACATTCAAACAAGTTATTGCAAAAACTAAAAATAATAAAATATTATTGCAGCGCATCCTAGGGATGCACGATTTAGGAAAAATCTAGCATTGTGATATTATTTTTGTTTTGCGATATATATTGCTATATGAATACAATTTCAGCATACAATATCTCTTTTTCAAAAGAATGTATAATGTTAGATCGATTGGGAGTGCATGTCTCCTGACACATTTCTATTGTGGTCTGTGCTGTTTGCTGTGCATTTCTCTATTTGCATGTGTTGTGAGGATTTTCATGCATAACAATCTTTAATAAACAATCAAGAAAAAGCTATAACCGAAATACAGTGTTTTATCATGTCCCGAGTCTAACGGTCTTCAAGTACAGTAACTGAACGATAAAAATAACAATAATTCAATGGAATTAATCGTAGTTAAGGTCGCAAATGGTACAATTTCTGTATGCCTGATTGCTTTTTAAGGTTACAATTACAGGCATCAAAAACTCAACATTGTATATCATGCTTTGTGAATGATTACATTGTGATATTGATGTTGAAACGATATATTGAGCAGCCCTGGCACATACTATAGAAAATATTCATGTAAAAGAGAGATCTGTGAGGGGTGTACTATGTAGCTATGTTGTATATTAAAGCCTATAGCTCATTGTATGAATACAAATAATCCTCAATTATCTAAAAAAAAAATAAAAAAATAAAAAATATTGGCATGCCTCACCAAATATCAATTTTGAGGCCATTGGAGACGAGGAATTGAATGGTGTCCACGTGCCCGCACAGATGCAGTGCCGTGTTGCCCTGATAGTCAGTGGCCAGCAGGTCTGCCCCGAACTTGTGCAGGAATCGGCAGATGTCCACATTACCCCGTGCTGCTGCTAGATGCAGACCTGTGCGGCCCCGGTGGTCCCGGATGTTGGGGTCACAGCCGGTCTCCAGGAGACGCCTGGCAAAACTCAGGTCCCCATCAATACAAGCCTGCAGGAGTGGGACACTGGTCTGCGACGAGTCATTGATGAAGACATAGGACATGTCCGAGTCGGTCTCCGAAAATTCCAGCGTAACTGAAAAAAACAACAATAAGGTGAACCTCATAAAGCCTGGATTTCACCTCAAAACAAAAAAGATTTTGTGTTATAATGATTAGTTTTCATTGTGACAGCACACCCCTGTATTAAACTAACGTAGTAATACAATACTGTAATTTAATCGCTGAGAGACATTTAAATAGGCAAAACAAACACTGCCTTAATCCTGCCACTGCCTTAATCCTTCGTGGCATAGATTCAGCAAGGTACTGGAAATATTCCTCAGAGATTTTGCTCCATATTGACACAATAGCATCACGCAGTTGCTGCAGATTTGTTGGCAGCATATCCATGATGCGAATCTCCCGTTCCACCACATCCCAATGGTGCTCTATTGGATTGAGTTCTTGTGACTGTGGAGGCCGTTTGAGTACAGTGAACTCATTGTCATGTTCAAGAAACCAAACTGAGATGAATCTTGATTTATGACATGGCATGTTATCCTGCTGGAAATAGCCATCAGAAAAGGGGTACACTGTGGTCATAAAGGGACATGGTCAGCAACAATACTCAAGTAGGCAGTGGCATTGACACAATGCTCAATTGGTACTAATGAGCCCAAAGTGTGCCAAGTCAATATCCCCCACACCACTACACCCCCACCAGCCTGAACCGTTGATACAAGGCAGGAGGGATCCATGCTTTCATGTTGTTGATGTCAAATTCTGACCCTACCATCCGAATGTGGCAGCAGAAATCGAGACTCATTAGACCAGGCAACGTTTCTCCAATCTTCTATTGTGAAATTTTGGTGAGCCTGTGCGAATTGTAGCCTCAGTTTCCTGTTCTTAGCTGACAGGAGTGGCAACCAGTGTGATCTTCTGCTGCTGTAGCACATCCGCTTCAAGGTTGGATGTGTTGTGTGTTCAGAGATGCTCTTCTGCATACCTTGGTTATAACGAGTGGTTATTTGAGTTACTGTTGCCTTTTTATCAGCTCAAACCAGTCTGGCCATTCTCCTCTGACCTCTGGCATCAACAAGGCATTTGCGCCCACAGAACTGCCGTTCACTGGATATTTTGTCTTTTTTGGACCATTCTCTGTAAACCCTAAAGATGGTTGTGCGTAAAAATTCCACTAGATCAGCAGTTTCTGAAATACTCCGACTAGCGGTTCTGGCACAAAAAACCATGCCACGTTTGAAGTTACTTAAATCACCTTTCTTCCCCATTCTGATGCTCGGTTTGAACTGCAGCTGATCGTATTGACCAGGTTTACATGCTGCCATGTGATTATTTTATTTTATGTTTTTGCCCTCATAGTTCACTGATAAATTTTGTCCAGTAAATATGAGATTTTTGAATGAAGGGTGCATCACTTGATTTTTAAATAGCTGAAGGAAACACAAACTATCTACTGTCTATGATTATTTATTGGACATCAAAATGAATACCTGAAATTAAAACACACATTGCCTAAATCACGGCTCTCCGCATCGCCCACCCTCGTCACCACTACCAAACTGACCAATCATAATGTTTGCGCTATGCGTCAGTGTGACATGTAGTTGCAATTTTTTGAGAGGTGTGCAGGTATGCAAAGGCTGAGCCGGACCATGCGCTTGGCAGAAGTATACTGTAATATCAGAATAATGTAATAAGTATAAGTCATAATATATAATCATAAATCATAATCAGTTTAAATTAGCCTTAACAGAGTGGGGTCACATGACTCCACACACTTTAGGAAAAGCAATTGAATAAAATTGACTTGAGAAAATTAAATCAATTATAGGTTCTGAAAGTTGATTCCGGTGACTTTTCGATTAATCGCCCAGCCCTAAATGATGTATTATTCCGTATAAGGTTTGTCCAGGAGAGACCTCTTACTTAGATTGAGTGCAACTCTCCCCTGTTTTAACATACAGTATAAGCTTTAGTTCAAATATATGCAAATGCTTGTTGCACCATCATTCTGCAAAGGCTTAACGTGATATTAAATGTGTTGTCCTTATCCTATTATTATGACCATTATTACTTTAGGACCGAGTTTTAGCACAAAACACTAATGTAAACACTAATGTATACTATTAATGCACTTGTGTCAGAATTATCTCAGTATATCTATAATACAGACAGATAGATAGATAGATAGATAGATAGATAGATAGATAGATAGATAGA
>CAIGQQ010039723.1:624907-672967 GCA_903798035.1 Danio albolineatus | reverse complement strand
AGATAGATAGATAGATAGATAGATAGATAGATAGATAGATAGATAGATAGATAGATAGATAGATAGTATGACACAGTTTAATGGGTTGTAGTAAAACCTTTGAGTTTCAGTGTATAGTTGACTGTTTTTCACAGATAATGCAGTGCAAACAAGTGAGGAAATATCAGGACATCTGCAGAGGTAGTCATTATTTCCTTTTCTTTCTGCTGTGCATACATTCGTATTAATGTCATCACTATGTCATTACAATACTGTATACAGCAGCAGGCTTAATTTTCTTGCAATATTGCACATTTCTTACTTTTCCTCACTGATTATCAGTATTACTAAATAATGAAGATGGAGGTGCTAAATGAAATTTTGGATTATAAATCTACAACAATAATGCACCCCTCTGACTGTTGGAAAACTGTGCCAAAGCTGCATTATTGTGCTGATCTTCATCTGCAATGCTGGAGGAGGATTCTGCATTAGCAGCACTGCTAGATTACACTGATGGTGCTGCTGCTGATGATGATGCTGACTGCTGTAAAACATCCATCTATGACAAACAACAATCACGGCTCTGTGAACTATTCCTCAGGGCAAACCAGCTTCGGTATATCAAGTGTGATGTAACGTTTGTCCACATTTCTGAAAACAGCTGAATACTGCTGTAATCACTGCATGTTTACTAGCGTGTATAAGAGAACAGCCCCTGACAGACCTTGTACAACCTATACGACAAAAAAATATATATATATTTTAGCGCATTTTCATAAATGCTCTAGGGTTTATATGTACCTGTTTTGTGTAGCAGTATCACAGGTGAAATGTGTGGTGTCTGTTTTGTCCCGTCGCTTCTCTGTCTGTGGTGTTTATGAGTTACTAAAGCTGCAGCGGAGACTGTACGAGTGTGTTTGAACTCTCACAGCGCCCTCTGCTGCTGTGGGGCGATGATATTCACATTGAAGGGATAGTTCACTCAATAAATAAACATTTACTCACCTTCAAGTGGTTCCTGACCTTCATTCATTCATTCATTTATTTGTTTTCTTTTCGGCTTAGTCCCTTTATTAATCTGGGGTCACCACAGTGGAATGAACTATCACTTTATCCAGCATATGTTTTACACAGCGGATGCCTTTCCAGCCACAACTCAGAACTGGGAAAAACCCACACACATGCACTCATACACTGGGAAATGGTGTATGAGTGGCCTGGAATACAGCCTGGAAACCTGGAAGAGGCCATGTGAAGTCATTTTCATGTTTGTTCATGTAATACAAGAATTTATCAATCTTATGTTTTGTCATGTGTCGTGGAAAACTGCTAAATCGACTTTAATCAGACATGGGTTGAAGCAGGGGTGTCAAATCTTGGTCCTGGAGGGCCAGTGTCCTGCAGAGTTGAACTTAAATTTGCTTCAAAACCCCTGTCAGGAAGTTTCTATTATATCTAGTAAGGTTGGAGCTTAACTCTCCAGGACACCAGCCCGCCAGGACCAAGATAGGGTATATGTTGAACGTCACATGACCAAACCGGACCCCTGGATAGAACACTTCCGCTCATCACCATTTCATACGCAGCATCGGTTTGTTATTGGAAGTAGTAAGTAGTGTTTTATACTTTATATAGGGTATATGCACAACTTTAATGTTCCAGTCACCCTGGGTAGAACACTTCCAGTTTTTCACTTTCCGCTAAGATGGCGTTGTTTTATACAAGAAGCCTCCAGGAACTACCAAAGTTAAGTATCACAGATGTCCACCACTTGCTACTTTCAATAACAAACCGATGGCGCATATGAAATGGCGATGAGCGGAAGTGTTCTAGCAGGGATCCGGTTTGGTCACGTGGCGTTCGACATATACCTTATTGACCTTAATCCGCCCCACCCACTTTTAATACTTCGCTCTTCCGCATTTTGTCATCCAACTTCCGGTACGCTGACACAGTACATCAGATGTAGTTTTCTAAAATTCATTACATAGCATATAGTTAGCTGTAATTTTAGAAAAATAACATATAATGCTTCAGTAAATGTTTGAGCTGGGAGTATGGTCTCATAATGCCCCATCCATCGTTACCGTTAATGTGGGTAGACGATAAGAGCCAGAGGTAACTAACGGGGATATTTTTAATTACTTTGTCCTGTAACAAGGAGTAGATGGAGCGTTTATGAGGCATTATAAAAGTACAGAGGCATACTAATATTTACACAGTGGGAAAGTTGGTCGTGTTCTAGTTCAAAAACAACGGGGATTTCGTTTTTTTTAAAAGCAAATGTGCACCCCAGCCAGTCCAGGCCACTCAGCGTGGGGGCTACTTAGTGAGCAGGAATCAGTGGAGACTACAGGATGTTTATGCATCGCTGGTCTAGGAAGGTCCTGTAGCCACGCAGTCTTTATATTATAGTAAATATAAGGCAAGTAAATATATAAATAAATAGTAACATCTTGTAAGGTCTGTGTTATTTATATTTATGCCATAAATGTAAACAGTATGCTAACGTATTTGTGTAATAATACACAGCTGCTGACTCGGTTACCATCAGCAGACTAAGTATCTGGTCAGATCTCTTCATTTGTGAGGTGTTAAGCGTATTCTTCAATACTGAAGTGAGCTCGTTTTTTTTGCGATTGTTTTAGAACTTCCGATTCAGTCGCCTATGGGAGAAATGACTAGGAATAATAAACGACAGAAAACAGTCAAACTACTCACTCTACAAACAAATGTTTGCATGACTACACAGACAAAATAGAGTAATATAAGAAGAAAACATCAGTTTGCACAATCAAGCAGCAAAACGAGCTGTTTTTAATGTCTAAAAATAATTGGAAGTGAACGAGACCGGAAGTCTCGGGACAAAAAGACTCAAATGGCTGTTCCCGCTCATACATGGAGAATAAGGTCAATTGGACACCCTTGGGTTAGTGCAAAGCCAAAATGAGTTCATTAAAACAATCCAGCAGGATGACACCTGTTACACGCACACACACACATACACTTGTGCCAAACTCCAGGAAAGATACATTTCTGGTGGGAAAAAAGGTCTTGCTGTGCAACTTGTAGTCAGTAATGCTACAGTGTGTGGGAGTTTGGCCTTGGAAGGTACATTTTGATTCTGTCTCATCAAGACGTTCATTTCAAATTTTCCATCACACATTACGCTATATGTTTTGTAAGTGATCACTTGTGGCTGTGTGTAATGTCAACACCTTTAATTTTACCATGAAGCAGACATTGAGATTGTCTTTTTTGACACTTGAAATGGTCCTGAAATCAGACAAAAGTTAGTATGGTGCATGATTTCGTACCTTGGGAACTGATTAGATTGTTGGAAGATGGGTGTTGCTAACAAAACGACAGAAGATTGATGATTGGATGGAGGCAGAGTAGTATTTGATTGACTGATTGATTTCCGTCTTCTGAAGAGATGTGATCAGTTTATATGATGAACAGATCCAAGGCTTTATTCGGACATTGATCGGTAAACAGGGACAGAAGCTCAAACACTCTTGCTAGACATCATGGTTCTGGTGGAAGCTGAAAAGCTGCTGTCACACACATTGTTTTTTTTGCACATCAAGCAGACATTTGAGCTTTAGTATCCTGAGAAACTGCATGATCGTGAGGAAATAACGACAGATTTTACAATTTGGAGTACCATGTGGCTCAACTGACTAGTTTTGACCAAAACCTCCACATTCCCTCACAATTAAATATGTACTGATAAATCTTTCTCTATATATTTTCCAGCTTTTGTTTGATTTATTGAACATTATGTATGCATTTGTGTGTGATATTAGATTTATATACATATTTAGTGTAATTTAGTGTACTTGTTTTCCTAATACTTCTTTAAGGTGTTTGTGCATGTATCAATATTATTTATGTTGTATTTACAGAGTTGATCAAAATGAAAATGTACTCATTATTTACTCACTCTCAAGTGATTTCTTCATCTGCAGAACACAAAACATGATATTCAATGCGTCTCATAACTTTTTGATTTAGTGTCTTATTTGTATATCAATCAAACAATTTAGTACTGTTAGCTCATCCCCCAGTGACGGTTGGGTTTAGGGATGGGGTTTGGTACCATGCCTCTTTTTAAAAACTGTACACTTTTCATCCGACTTTACTAGCCACTAAACTGACAAAACGTACACGTCTCCTCGTGAGATCAGGCTGGATATTTGAGTTACGCTATTATTTTCTGTATGACCTACTGTAAGACAACACATAACTAAAGCAAATAAATAATAATAAGAAGAAGAAAGCAAAAAAAATATATATATATTAAAGCAAAACATAAAAACAAATCAAATGTACGATATAAACACAAATCTGAGCATTAGCACCGTTCAACATTCATATGTGATTTGTTTTGCAAGAATGGACAGAACAGGCTTGCTGTATTTATTTTGTTTAGCTGCTGGTTTGCTCCTTGAAAGAAACATAAATGTGCTTTTGTGTACTTCATATTAAGCCAATATCTTCATGTTATTCAAAAGTTTATTATTATTTCTTCACCTGTGTGTTGTTCATGTGCCGCTTTAAAGCAACATCACAATTAAGTTGTTATATGGCAATAACTATACACGATATGAAAAAAAAATTAAATATGACAGAAATTAAAAGTCTGGAAACTTTTATTTGACAGGTTTCATACATGTACTCATTGTGAGCATTCAGATTAAACATTTACACCACTATATGAAATACTGGAAAATGTCTTTCTTAATTCATTTACTGTCTCATTTCATTTAAAAATGCTTAATACTCAATTATTAAAATGTACTGGGTGCTGAAATCATACATCTCTCTTATTTTTCAGTAAAAACAAAAGCAAATTGCTCACTTTGTGACAGCCAATCTTCACAAATGTACATTTATTTTAGAAAAGAACTAAAAGCCACACAAGGTAAGTGGAGAAACACTGTTAAACCTTTCCCTATTATTACATGTACACAGACTTAAATGTACATCTTTCTATCAAGGGGATGAAATTAATAAACAATCTAACCAATGCAACAGAAACAGAAAACAAATGTACATGTATACTCAGGGCTACCAATGAGAGACTGAGAGCGTAGTGATCATAGTGGTTAAGAGTAAACCCGTCTCTCTAAGAGACTATCTAATTCAAATCTTTAGCACTTTCAATGCACAAAGTAAATTAGACAAAAAAAGGAAATGACATTTGACTATAAAAATATACACATTTTTGGTCATGCAATGAATTACGGTGGAAATACGTACCTTAAAACGAGGAAATGATGATCTGTAAGGTAGTAATATCCTCATTATTTATGCTTGGTGGAAGTTTGAGAGTTCCTCAAACCTGAAAATGATATCAACTTATCTCAGCGAACAAACTACCTGTGAACTAGATGAAGTTAGAACAGCAGCGTATGATCTTGTGATAGAAGCTGAACTTTTTTCTATAATTTCAGTGCAATTCATATACATATAGAAGATATTTATGGGGTTTGACTAATTCAAGTGACAGCCATGAGGCACAATCTCACTCATTCAAGAAATAGTAAGCTCAAAATTTAAATGTACTCATTATTTACTTACACTCAAGTGATTTCTTCCTTCTGCTGAACACAAAACCTGATATTCCAACACAGTCTCGTGGCAATTCGTAATTTTTTTATTTAGTGGCTCTTATGAATTTGTACGAATTAGTCTCTAAACTGACAAAAGATCAAATAGTTATGTTTTCTCGTGAGATGAGGCTGGACATTCCAACGCGTATCTCGTAACTTTTCGATTTAGTGGCTAATTTGTATGAATTCATACAATCTCATTCGTACAATTTAGTACGATTTGTTGGGTGTCATGCCTCCTTTTTAAAATGGGACATTTTCGAATGACTGAACTCGTATGAATTTATAAGAATTAGTCTCTAAACTGACAAAACGTAAAATAGTTACGTTTCCTTGTGAGATGAGGCTGGATATTTCAACGCGTATCTTGTAACTTTTCGATTTAGTGGCTAATTTTTATGAATTCATACAATCTCATTCGTACCATTTAGTAGGATTTATTGGGAGCCATGTCTCCTTTTTAAAATGGGACATTTCCGACTGAACTCGTATGAATTTATACAAATTAGTGTCTAAACTGACTAAGCGTAAAAATAGTTACCTCATAACTTTTTGATTTAATGGCTAATTCCTATGAATTCGTATCTCGTTTGTACTATTTAGTACCATCTGTTCATCCCTCAATTGAGTTCAGGGGTGGTGTTTGATGCCACGCCACCTTTAAAAAATGTACATTTTCATACTAAATTGACAAAACGTACAATAGTTACATTTCCTCATGAGATCAGGCTGGATATTGTGAAGAGTGAAGCAGCTATTGACATTCATGGTAGGAGCAAAAGAATCCTTTGAAAGTCAATAGCTGTTTTTTCTGAACATTTGTTTTGTATTCAACAGAACAAAGCTTTGGAACAAGAGAAGGATGAGTAAATGATGACAGAACTCTGAGTAAACTATCTCTTCCATGTAGATTGCAAAAGTGCTGCTTAGTCCATTTGTTTTTACCAAATGGTAAACAAGAAGATCTGGCTTACATTAATGTGAAGAAAGCACCAATACAGGCTACTGAAGCCAAAACAATATAAACGAAATGCAGCAGAACGGGTTAATAAAATGACAGCATTTCATCTCTACACAGTAAAAGTGGCGTAGGTGTATTATTGTGTGCCATCCACTGGAATTCTGGGATTCGTTCTCTGAGGTAGCCGTGAATATGACCAACAACTTAAAGAAAAAGCTTGAATGTACAAACGTGACATCATATTTTCAACATAGCACCACTGTTGTCGATTATCTCCACTTCTTTTCGTTCCATCCTCGATATTCTCCATGTGTTCACTTTAGCCCTCATAATCTCCACTGATGTGTAGGGCATGAAATCCAATCAGCTGATGTTTGTTTCTTTCTCCTCCTCTACTAGTCTTCTTCCAATAGTTTCATTCTCCTGCAGTGCATCTACACACAAGCTACAAGATCTTCATGCAGACTTGACAGCGACTGAGGCGGGAGCGGAACTGATCTCCCTTGAGCGTCTCTGGTGTGGGACCCTGGACGAACTGTTCATTCACATCCACTGTGGTCAGCCAGAAACTGTACTTGTTGGCAAAGTAGTGGCAGGTGCCGCGGGCACCGTTGCACTCGATGAAGGGGGTCGAGCGGAAATCCTCCAGACAAGAGCCGGGAGACATGAGTGACTGACCGCCTCCTTCTCCACCTGCACCTGTGTGCTGAACCACACACAAAACACAGAGTTATACTGACGCAGTTTCATATTTTATTAAGATACGAGGAAGTAAAAGAATTAAGGAACACTCCACTTTTTGAACTTTCTGAACTTCACTACAGTTACGCAGTTTTGACCATTTTTAAATCCATTCAGCCGATATCTGTGTCTGGCAGGAGCACTTTTGAATACTGTAGATTAGCATAAATCATTAAATCATATTAGACCATTAGCATCTCAGTGAAAAAAATCAGTTAATGGATTTGATCACGTTCCTATTTAAAGCTTGATTCTTCTGCAATTGCATGTAAGACACTCGTGAATTTCAAGAAATGTAAATTTCAAGAAAGTTGCTAATGGTCTAATCTGATTCAATGATTTATGCTAAGCTAAGCTAATCTGAAAATGTCTGTATTGTTTGTATATATAAATTCTTTATTTGTTAAAATACATTTCTTTTTTTTCACATAACAAGCTATTATGAAGCATGTTGGAAAAAACAGCCATGTCATTAATAGTAGGAACAAAAAGCACTATGGAAGTCAATGGCTGGTTTTCCCCCAACAAGCGTTGGGTGAGTAAACGCTGATATCATTTTCATTTTTGGGTGAACTGTCCCTTTAATTTCTTAAACCTTTTGTTATAGGAAACAGAAGTTAATTGAATATGATGATTTTAGTCTGCAGCTTGAAGGGCATATGCCAAAGTAATTGGTGGTTTCTTCCGCTGTGGAAACCTCTTGATAAATCAGGGACTAAGCTGAAGTAATTGAGTGAGTGAGTTGTTTTCATCAAGTGTAATAACCCAGATTTACAATAAATTTATGTCATTGCATATGTTTACATGGACACCAATAATATGATTTTAATAAGATTGAGACAATTCTCTGATTAAGAGTCCACCATGTAAACAGTGACTTTTGATGAATTTAATCTGATTAAGGTCATAATCGAACTAAACAGAAATGGAATTAAGACTTTGAGTATGCCGATTTTAGTCGCATCATTAAAGTGCAGTACAGACATGTAAACACTGTAATCAAACTATTATCAAGTAGGACTTTCACTGCATTTTCTAACCTGACAGTCTGCACACACATGGCTGTTATTCTCTGCACCTAACAAGTCAGTGAAGGACCACAGACATCTGCATCGCAAAATGCGGAGCATATATCAAATTCCATTGAAACAACAGTCTTCCAGCACTTCATACTTGCACCCAATATCTTGTTTGTCACAGAGGCATACATGAAATGTTCTGAATGAAAGTGCAACTGCCAAACTGAAGTTAAAGTTGACAAATTAAGAATGAAACACCCAAAACTACATGAAACTCTGGAGGAAATGTGGATAGCGTGTTGACGCATTAAGTGAATTATGTGCTACAGTATAACATGTAAAACAGGATCATGAAAGGAACATTCAAAAATCAACTCATGTAAACACCTTCATCATATTATTGTCTTAATCAGATTAAGGCAAATCTTTCCATTACTGATGTCCTTGTAAATGTAGTCACTGTTTAATGATAATATTTTTATTATTAATTTGATAATATTTAGGAACATCAAAATATTAATTTATTAAGTTAAACTACTAAATTATTATAAGTTATTACTTCATTTATTATTATATTAATTGATTATACACAGATATGAGTGCTACACTGTGAGTTCAGTAGTTATTCTGCAGTGTTGTGTGGTTTTGCATGTTTGTTCAGGTACAGTAAATGAATTTTACCATAAGGAAGGAGTAACCGATCCACAGACTTCTCCAGCCCTGAGGGCATGTTGGTATGGTCAGATCTTGGCTATGGACAGCGATTGGTTGAGATGGAACTTCACACACTGAGCAGCGGCTAATGTATGGAGAAATCTCCTGATTTGCCACAGGCATCATGGGAATGGCCGCAGTGGTGGACAGCCAATAGGACTTGTCGTTGCGGCTTGCGTAGTAGCAAATTTCATTGACTGTGCAGTAGAGGAAGGGGATGGTGCTGAAATGTGGCAGGCAGGAGCCAGGCAATCCTGTGAGAATGAGAACAACTGACGTTAATCATCTTTCACAGCATCGTCTTTAGGAAAAACTCATCTGTAAAACTGCATTTATAATAAACTGAGCCACTTGTTAAGTCGTGACATAAAGAAAGTGTTTCTGGGCCCAAGTCTAGAAAAAACTCAATTAAACTCATAAAACACACACAATATCAATATCACACATTAAAGATAATATTTTCTATAATCATAATGTAAACTACAGTATGTGGACTTGCTTATAACAAGCCTAATGTCTCACCCAGGTCCTGGT
Source organism: Danio albolineatus (assembly GCA_903798035.1). Taxonomy (NCBI): domain Eukaryota; kingdom Metazoa; phylum Chordata; class Actinopteri; order Cypriniformes; family Danionidae; genus Danio; species Danio albolineatus. The sequence goes on along the minus strand of CAIGQQ010039723.1, from coordinate 663,398 downwards.
TGTGCGCTTTCTCTTGTCCCTCCACATAAAGCAAACTGTACCCCTCCCAGAGCCTGGTCATTCCCTCAGGACACATGGGCACCAGTGTGGATTGACTGTGCTTCACCAAAGTATAACCAATGCCAGTACTGCGTGTCGGTGGAGCAGGAATACCTGGCAACCCTGGTTTACCACGGGGTCCTGTGAAACAGTTACAGAAAACACGAGAGAAAATGGGGGAAAGATATAAACCATTATGCTTTAGTGAAATCTACTATTACCTTAAGTAAAATCAAACATCAAACTTAAAATGTCTGCTTGATATGGCTAAGGAATGTACAATGTACCCAGAATTTATCGCAAAACTACTCTTCAGATTACTAGATACAATTTGATATTAAAGGGCCACGAAACCCCCCTGTCTCAGCAGAGTGTTTTCACACCTACAGTCTGGAAAAGCTCAGGAAAGTGGGTGTGTCCAGCTCTGTTTAGGTGGGAGTGTCAGGGGAGGGAAAGAGGGAAGGTTTTGCATAAAAATGGGAGTTTCCATTAGGGCACGCACTGATTTTCGAACAGGCAACACAAACACACAGACGCAGGGGGAGAAAGACAGTGACTGTGTTTACATTGACATCAGTAATCGAATTATTTGCCAAATTATTAATTTGTCGACTTTCACTGCATTTTAGCACTTTCACTTTTAGCATTTTACTCAGGAAGATTTCCTGTGTGTCCCTCATGACAAACGAGACATTAAATGTGAGTAACTGCTGGAGGAGTGCAGATTTAATGGAGTGTGTTAGACCGCACGGCGTATGTTAGAAAAAAAATACGCCCTCAGTAAGCAGCGTCAGAAAGCCGTGTATGTTTAGACTATCCTTTCACAAAACGTGGCGAAAATTCTACACGACGGTAACCGTTTGATTAGGGTGTTTGTATGTTTACACTCGGAGAGCAGCATTCTCTCACTTACCACATCTGTAGAGACAGGAAAATCAACACCAACTGGACCGCGGCTGTTTTTTGAAAAGGAGACGAGCGGCAAATCGGAATTTCACCATTACCAGATGCGCAAAGCTCTCGTGTTAAAATGTTCCTTACAAATGCATTTCTGTCGTGTGCGCTGTAATCCACAGTGAGCCCAGTTGTGCTCTCACAGCGGGGAAATGACAGCTTTTGTTGGAGCATGTTTATAAACACAACACTGGCGACCTCTGTCTGCAAACTATTCTTCTTCAACTTGTTTTAGCAACACGACGTGGCATCTCTCTGCCGTCTGAACACTGTAGCAGGTAAACAATCTTCGAAGCTATCATGCATATTAATGAAGTTGCGCCTCATTCACAAAAAACATGCTGATTGGTTTGAACCAAGTCTATCTCATGAATCAATGCCGCACGCTCAGAGACGTCACGATGCACTGGCCGGTACAGACGTCCACTCTCCACACGCAAGGATCTCATCGGCGTGACGCAGCTTTAAAAATGTGTTTCAAACCAGAAGAACGAATTTGCTTGAAATAATGAAAAAAACAACCTATTTTCACTTTTTAGTGAAATATATGTGCCCTAATAGTGTTCATAGTAGCGTGGGACAAATATTTGACTGTCAACAGCTCAAAAAATGTGTTTTGGTGTTTCGTGACCCTTTAAGATTACTAGATGTTATTATTATTTTACTTGAAGTAACACAGTGGATGACACTGTAGTTCTCATCTGGTTTTGCTTAAGGATCCAAATTGGATATCAAATCAGCACCCAAAACTATATAAAAATATCAATAAAAATACATTGGTTTAAGGACCTGAAATGCATTATTAAAACCCTTTAATGCACACCATAAATAATACGAATCTGTGCTGATCAAAGACATTTATTTCCTAAAGATTTTTCAATTAAACAAACAGGCTTTTAATAGTTGTATTATTTTCTCTCCTTAATCAGTTGATCATGAACCATCAGTTCCAAAGTATTGCTTCAAAAAAATTATATAAATAATGGAAATGGCAGACGGTCGCATTTTGTACCTTGGAGTCCGGTGGGTCCTTGGATCCCAGAAGGACCAGGATCACCAGTAAATCCAGGAGATCCAGCTAATCCAACTGGACCAAGTCTACCCACTTGCCCTCTGAATCCTTTGGGGCCTACAGTAATTTCAAAGCATTCAAAAGTGGAGTTGGAATGGTTAATTAATCAGGCGTTCATATCCATATTACCTTTTTTCTTCATTAGTTCTCACCTGGGTTGCCTGGACTGCCTGGCAGACCTGGTATTCCTGGCTGACCAGAAAACCCATCAAGCCCTGGTTGGCCTGGATCCCCAGATGGCATTCTGGCTGTTATGTTACTTGGGAACACAAAACCAGGAGCTCCAATATTACCAGAACGACCTGAGAGGAAAATAAGCAGAAGCCAATGTATCAAGACGGTCCAGGAATTGAATTATTCTTGTTTAGATTTTGAATTCGAATTCATAAACTTTTTCCTTAACTACTGACCCTTTAAACCTCTGGGTCCACTTCTGCCATAATCTCCTGGTTCTCCAGGAGCCCCTCGTGGCCCAGGCATGCCCCTAAAGCCAGGGTCACCTTGTTGTCCTTGTAAATACAGAGAAAAACAGATTCAACTCCTTTACACAAACTACAACATATAAAATTAATTAAAGAGAAAACATGTCAAAATGTCAATGTGAATACCTTTAAAACCAGGACTGCCTTGTAATCCAGGGGCTCCAAAACCACCAGGGTCTCCACGTGGTCCTTTTATTCCAGGGTAACCAGGAAACCCAGGGTCTCCTCTGTCTCCTTGGACAGTTCCAGGGCCTGGTGGACCAGGGATTCCAGGAGGGCCAAAGGGACCTACAGTGCAAAAGACCCAGTTCCCATTACTGTATGTCACTGCATCACCACAACTATGGGCAACTGACACGGCAAGAAATTTGAAGTAAAAAAAATAAGTAATCTAAATGAAACAACAGTTGTTGATATAGGTTAAAGCCCCACTTGAGTAAAAGTACAGACATCTTACTAGAATATGAAAGTTAATGTCGATGTTTTGTTCCTTTCATTTCATTTTGCATTAAGTGATGAATGTCTTTCAGGGAAATGTAACAGAGTATAATTAGTATACAGAATTAAACCGCAAGAAAGAGTTAGTTTAGCCTGAGAAAAACAACAAAAAGTGATGACAACAGAGATGTTTCATACCTTCTCGTCCATCTAATCCTGGAAGTCCAGGGTCTCCGAGAGGACCTGGAATATTAGAAAGACTAGGTGGGCCAGGGGGGCCTGGATTTCCAGGGTAGCCCCTCAAACCAGGAACACCTGAAAAACAAGTTTTCACAATCACCAAATTTATATAAGCAAATAATAAAAAGAAACACATATGATTATAAAACCAATGACAGTTTGCTGGTCATTTGGCCAAGTTAATCTAGTTTTCATGCCAGACATATCATACATGTTAAACATGGTGGAGGGATGATAAAAATGACTGAAAAATTGCTTCATCACCTTGTTTTATCAAAAAAATTGGAAGTGAGTTTGACCCTTTGAAATGGTTCTTTATAGGCATTTGACCCAGATATCATTTTTTTACTCGTTTTCGCAAATGTCTTTGGTTTCCCCACAACACTGCAAAAATACATACAGTACTGTACTGTCTCCAGTAAGTGTGTTATTTTCTTCTTTATCACCCACACACTTCCACACATGCACTATCTAAACATTCTCAGTTTTAGTTGACATGCACTTAGTTTTAGTTTTTAGTTTACTTAACATGCACCAGTGTATTTAGGTTAGAAAAGTTATATATATATATATATGTATGTATGTGTGTATATATATATATATAAACTTATATTAAATATATATATACACAGATCTTAATTTTTCATGTGTAGTAGTCTGTGTATGAGCATCCTCACCGGAGTCTCCTCTGAATCCTTTTTCTCCAGGGCGGCCAGGTACTCCAGGTTGTGATGTACCTCTCTCTCCTTTTTGTCCGTTCACACCAGGTGGCCCAACCCGACCACCTTCGATCACACCTAAGGACATATTCAAAAATTCAAGAGAAGTCAATAAGGTGTTTGTTTGGGTTTAAGGCCTAAAATGTTGAAAGTTATAATGAAAAGGTTTTACCTGGAACTCCAGGTGGCCCTCTCGATCCTGGAAGACCATTGAGTCCATCTAAACCAGGTGAACCTGGAAAACCTGAAAAAGTAAAACGAAGTAAAACATTTCAGAAATATATCAGATATATTTCAAGAATGTTTTCTGCTGGATCATATGGCTGAACTGTTGAATGTGTTTCATATTTGCAAATACTGTATCATACAGTAAAACTGTCCTTGACGAGTCACGTGATGCGTCCGAGGTAAGCGAACATAACCAAGCGAGCTCCCGATAAATCGTTTAATATTACTTAAAATAAGCACTGAAACTCTGTCCAAACATTGAAAATTCTTTATCTGACATTGGTGAACAACGTGGAATAATGGAGCGTCGACTAAAGCCAAAGAAAGATGAGCATAAAACTGCCGAAACTACTGAGAGAAAATCTCCACACAATGGCGCCGAAACTAATGTTCCTGAGGTGGAAAGTTCAGCGACTGTTCTCGCCGCTGCAGTAAAAGAGTTTCGTGAAATCATCGGAACTGTCAAGCAGGAGCTAATATCTCAAATGTCAGAGCTTAGAAACTCCATCCAGGGCTCACTCGATGCCATTACGGCGTCAGTGTCTTCTGTGCAAGGCCGGGTCTCTGCAGCTGAGCAGAGAATAAGTGATGTGGAAGACACAGCCTCGGTAAATGAGCGATCCCTCAATCTTCTTAAAAAGGACAACGAGGCTTTGAAAAATAAGATAGAATATATGGAAAACTACAACAGACGTAATAATATTCGCCTGGTGGGACTGAGCGAGGGAACAGAAGGCCGGGACACGATTATATTCTTTAACACTTGGCTACCGAAGATTTTGGAACTTGAAAACGTAGGCACTCCGGTTGTCATCGAGCGCGCTCACCGAGTCCCGGCGGCAAGGATTCCGGGAAAACCCCCACGACCCTTCCTCATTCGTTTTTTGAGATTTCAGGACCGTGAAAGCATCCTACGTACTGCCAGGGATAAAGCTCCAATTCTCATCGAAGGAAAGAGAATCGGATTCTATCCGGATTTTTCCTCAGAGGTGATGAGCCGTAGAAGAGAAATGATTCCAGGCCTCAAGGCATTAAAGGAGAAAAATGTTAAATGCCACCTTGTGTACCCTGCTCGTATACGGATTCAAACGGATGATAGCGGAACGTGGTTCTGTAATACACCGGACGAAGCATCAAAGTACCTGTCAGAACTTAAGTGAGTAGCGGTGTATTTGCTGTCCTCCGGGCGATTTTGCAATGGCCCTGACGGATTATTGGTTTATTTTTTGAGGGAACCGGGATTTTACATGATAATAGACTAAAAGTGGCTTTGACCCCCTCATTGGCAAATAACACTAAATGTTCGAGACAATACTTTTGGACACTATTCTTTATTAGTGACTTTTGCTCATTTCAGTGCTTTTCTATGTGCAAGGTGAGCTCGTGGTTGGGATTTAATTTTGTTTTAGGAAAGTACAGTTATTAGGAGCTAATCGTTTCTCAACAGTTTCTTCTCTTGGCTGCTGTAAAGTTTTGGTTCAGTAGCTATGTTAATGTTATATATTTGCATATTTCTTTGTTTCGTTTCTTTTCCTTTTTTTTCTTCTTTTTCTTTATTTCTTTTGGAGGTACGTCAACATTTCAAATCTGTGGAAAGTCTGGCTCAATCTGGAAAAAAATTCAATGTGGATTTAATACGTTGTTTTTCATTGATTATAGATGTTAAAACCATTAAAACTGGTTACATTCAATGTGAAGGGTCTACATAGTCCAGTTAAAAGGAAAAGAGTTTATACATATCTTAAGAAATTGGGGGCAGAGATAGTTTTCCTGCAGGAAACACATTTGACAGAGACCGAGCATAAGAAATTAAAAAGGGAGTGGGTAGGCCAAGTATTTGCATCATCATTTACTTCTAAATCAAGAGGGACTGCTATATTAATAAATAAAAATATACCATTTACGGTTACAAAGTCAGTCCTTGACCCATCAGGAAGATATGTAATGATACAGGGACATATGTATTCTGAACAATGGACGATGTTGAATATTTATGCTCCAAATATTGATGACCACTTGTTTATGCAAAATATTTTTCTCCAAATTGCTCAATCATCAGGCTCACTCTTGGTAGGTGGAGATTTTAATTTTTTTCTAGACAGTATACTAGATAGATCTTCAACTAAAACAGTGCCCCTTTCTAAAGCAGCCAAGACCACTATTACATTTATGAAAGATCTTAATTTAGTGGATGTATGGAGGAAAGAACACCCACAAGATCGAGACTACTCTTTTTATTCACATCCCCATAAAACACACACTCGTATAGATTATTTCTTGCTGTCCTCTTAACTTTTATACAGAGTGCTAGATATTGAATATCTCCCTCGACTACTGAGTGATCACTCTCCCCTTGTAATGTCACTGTCCATTCCAGATAAAATAAAAGGAACTTACAGGTGGAGATTAAACCCTACTCTTCTTAAACAACCTGAATTTCATAAATTTATAAGAGAACAAATTGATATTTTTACTTCAACAAATAAACCCTCATGTTCCAATAGCTTTATATTATGGGACACTCTAAAAGCTTATCTTAGAGGTCATATAATTTCCTATACTAAGGGACTGTTAAAAAACAAAAAATCTAAATTAAGTAACCTAGAAGCTGAGATCCTAGCACTAGCAAATTGTACCACAAGTTGCAAACAAAGGATATTTATAAGGAATTACTAAACAAAAAGATCGAATACAATAAACTGAACACCTACCAAGCAGAGAAAGCCATTATTTACTCTAATCAACGTTATTATGAGCTCGGTGAGAAAGCTCAGAAAGTCTTGGCTTGGCAATTAAAACGAGAGGAACAGAAACGAACAATAAATGTTATTAGTACTGGTAACAAAGAAACATACAATCCGGTAGAAATTAATGATGCGTTTAAGCAATATTACACAGAGCTATATACTTCTGAACCATGTATAGATCAGTCACAAATGGAGGATTTCCTCTCCTCAGTCCATCTACCATATCTCTCTGAGGAAGATAGATCTAGTCTGGATCAGCCTTTTTCTACTTCTGAACTGATTGAAGCAATTAATCTATTGTCGAATAATAAATCTCCAGGTGAAGATGGCTTTCCATCAGAATTTTATAAAGAGTTTAAAGATTTGCTTGTGCCATATTTAATGGATGTCCTTGATCGTGCTAGGGTGGAGAAAGGTTTAGCAGACTCCTTTTCAAATGCTGTAATCTCAGTAATACTCAAAAAAGGCAAGGATCCAAAGAATTGTGCCTCCTACAGGCCAATTTCACTTCTCAATGTAGATTATAAGTTAGTCACTAAAATGGTAGCTAAAAGATTAGAAACTCGACTTCCTCAATTGATTAATCCAGATCAAACCGGCTTTGTAATTGGGAGATTAGGTGCAAATAATTTGAGGAGATTTTTTAACATTATTCACACTGCTAAAGAAAAACACATACCAGGGATAGCCGTTTCTCTTGATGCTGAAAAGGCTTTCGACCGAGTTGAGTGGTCATACTTATTTGAAGTACTAAAAAAATTTGGATTTGGAACTATATACATAGAGTTAATTCAATCACTCTATAAATCCCCAAAAGCTAAAATTATTACAAATGGAATTATTTCTTCTTCGATACCTTTGTACAGAGGATGTAGACAAGGCTGCCCCATCAGCCCTGCCCTCTTTGCCCTCGCGATCAAACCCCTAGCTGAGGCTATTAGATGTAACCCTAACATCAAAGGCTTTAAAACTGGCCTGGAAACACAAAAATATCTCTGTTCGCCGATGACATTCTATTATTTCTCACTGACCCTGTAGACTCTCTATCTAATTTACAGAACGTGCTACAGTTATATAGTACTTTTTCTGGATATAAAGTTAACATCGATAAAAGTGAAATTTTACCATTATCAGGTTTTGATTATACTTCACTTAATAATTTTTCTTTTAAATGTTCACCTGCTGGCATTAAATATTTAGGTATACATGTAGATGGCAACCTAAAAAATCTCTATAAATTCAATTTGGCAAATCTTTTAGAAAAAACTGGGAGAGACTTTACAAACTGGATGGATTTACCACTCACATTATTTGGTAGAATTAATGCAGTTAAAATGAATGTTTTGCCCAAATTCTTATACATATTTCATTCTCTTCCCATATCAATACCTAAATCCTTTTTCACTTCTCTTAATGGACTAATAAGATCATTTATTTGGCGTCGGAAAACCCCAAGGGTTAGCCTTGACAAACTGGCTTTAGATTACAGCAAGGGAGGATTGAGGCTCCCCAATTTTAAGATGTATTATTGGGCAGCCCAATCCAGGCATCTGGCACAGATGTTTGCAGGAACCCCTTATCCGTCATGGCTTAATATGGAGACATTTGAGATGAAAGAAGAGTGTCCCACTAATATACTATATGCATGGGATGAAAAATTGATAAAAACTAGGACTAATAATCCTATGATTATACACTCAGTTCAAATGTGGTATAAACTTCAGTTAATGTTGGGACAAGAGACTTTTATCTCTCCCAAAACACCTTTATGGGGGAACAGATTGCTCCCAATGTTCTATCAAAACAAAAATTTTAAAAATTGGGCAGATAAGGGAATTACACATTTAGAGCATTGTTTTGATGATGGGGTTTTAATGTCATTTGAACAATTAAAAAATAAATACAACATGACAAATAAAGAATTCTTTAGTTATTTACAATTAAGGGATTGCTTAAGGGTCAAATTAAAAAAATATCCCAAGATTCCCAATTTAACTGCTACGGAGGAACTGTTTTTCTCTGATAACCCATTACACAAAACAATCTCTAAAACATATGATGCTTTGACGCTAGGACAACCTTTGACTGACCCAGATAAGTCCAAAACTAGATGGGAACAGGATTTGGGGATAACTCTAGAAAACGACCTCTGGGGTCAGTTATGTAGAGATGGGGTTACCTCAACTTTGAACTCCCGATTTAGACTAATCCAGTTTAATTTCTTACACCAGCTTTATTACACTCCATCCAGATTACACAAATTTAAAAACAGTATTTCTCCCCTGTGCTTCAGATGTGGAATAGAAGAAGGTACATTTTTGCATTCTACATGGCTGTGCCCTAAAGTGAAAGTGTTGTGGGTACAGGTATGCAATATCATATCACAGATTCATGGAATTGATTTTCCATTGGATCCAGAGATATGTTTATTGGGAAACTATACAAATTCTAACATCCAGCATAAGCATGCTATTAAACTTACTGAAATGTTGCTGACAATAGCTAAAAAATGCATTGCTTTAAAATGGAAAACAGACACTGATGTACCAATTGGACTGTGGATCTCAGAAGTTTGCAACTGTATACCACTAGAGAAGATCACATATTCTTTAAGAGGGAAGGGTGAATTATTTAAAAAAATTTGGAATCCATTTTTGAATTACATTAAAACAGTACCACATGATTTGATTTGAAAAAATCGTTTTCTCTATTGCTTTACATTGTATCTCCTCCTTTCTTATTTTTTTTATTTTTAATTTTTATTTTATGTTTCATTTTACTTGTTATTTTTTTTTATATACGTATTGTGAATGTGTGTGTTTTACTTTAGTTTGTTTGCTGCTTTGTTTTGATGTTCTGTATTGTTAACTTTGGAAAAAGCTAAATAAAAATATATAACCCCAAAAAACTGTCCTTGACTAACCTTTATCTCCTGGTGAGCCTGGACCTCCAGGACGGCCTGGATCTCCATCACGCCCCCTCAGTCCTGGATACCCAGGGAGACCCCTAGGGCCCGGGAGGCCTGTTGAACCTAGAAACAAACACATCAAAGAAAACAAAATGACATTAGGGAAAAAAGAGTGTACAATGTAAAAACTGGAATTACTGAATCTGAATCATACCGGCAAATCCTGGTATTCCTGGATCCCCAGGAAAGCCTTTCTGGCCTTGAAATCCCAAGACACCTGGAAATCCTGAATCACCAGGTTCACCAGGACGTCCTGGACCACCTAGTTATCAAATGTAAAAGACAAAAATATATTTATAAAGTAGGTTTGTAATATAAGTACAAAATAACATCCAAAAAAAAGAAGTGCTGATAAAAACAAATATTTAATTCATATCAACAGTGTGAAAAGGTGTATTTCTTACCTGGGTATCCAGGATCTCCTATATTACCCTTTGGTCCAGAGGGTCCAGATGATGCATACGAGTCACCTTTCTCACCTAAAGTCAGTTTTTAAGGACACTGGTTATAGCTGCCTTCAGCCTACAATTGAACTGTTTTGCCATACAGTTGAGATCAGAAATAAACACAGATTTACAAAGATCTCACCTTTGCCACCAGGTGGTCCTTGAGCACCCGGGAACCCTGGAATCCCAGGAACACCATTATCACCCTACAGTAAAGAACAATATAAAATATAAAAGTTCAACAAACAAGATCCATGTGCTAACTTCAAACTCTGTCCAGATTACATATCAATCAATCAAACAAATAATAATAATAATAATAATAATAATAATAATAAATAGTTATATATTTAAATAAAATCAAAGATATCTGTATCCTTATTTCATTGACATATACAAAAGAATAGTATTTATAAACTGTGTCATTATATACACAACACATAAGTACAAATCATGACAGCTAGATTGGACCTGATGACGATACTAGTATCAGATGTGATGAATCCATAGTAGATTGTGTTGTGTCTGAATACAGGATGCTTACCTTCACACCTGGAAAGCCAGTGAAGCCCATAACTCCAGGAGAGCCTTTGGGTCCAGGGAAGCCAGATGAGCCAGGAGCACCTGGGTTTCCTGGCTGACCAGGCAAACCTTTTGCTTGGTCTGCAAAGCCAGGTCGCCCTGGAAAGCCTGCTCGTCCAGGAGGCCCCGGAAAACCTTTATCACCTGTTCAAAAAGAAATACACTTTTATATACTTTTTTTCTTTTTTTTACAGAGAATAATACTTATATTAAATGTGATGCCAAGTAAATATTCAATACTTTTATCACAAAGTGAAAGGATATACAGGTTTGTCATTTACAGCAGTGGAAACGCAAGCCTGATAAAGGTGACCCGTACCGACCCGTACCGTACTGTACCACTCAGTGGAAAAGGGCCAATAGTGTGTCAGTAATCAGTTAAGGGACGCCCCTTAACTGATTACTGACATACTATGTGGTCTCCTTTAACCATAAACCCATACCTGGCATTTAATGCACCCTCACCTTTATTACCTATTACATGACAAATTAAGCAGTTCGCACACACACACACATGCACAGCTTAGTGTTGGTGGACTCTCCATAGGCATAATGTATTCTATACAGTAAAAACTGCTTATTATATGGCCCTATTCCATCCTTAGCCCTAAGTTCAACACTCATGGGAAACCTGTGGGTAAATCTGAATGTCAAAAGACCCAGTAAAGCATGAATTTGAAACATTATGAATTGCAAAGACACCAGTCATTGTCCTCATGAAGCACCATAATAGAGCGCAACTGTCACACCAATGTCATTAAACAAAAAAGTCCTTGTAAACTACCAAAACCAGCACACACAAAATCACTGTTTTGATCAAAATCACAATCCTGTTTTGCCTTGCTAATGATCTTTTTGTTATCTTGTCTTCCCTGTTTTTTTTTATCTGTATCTTTGATATCTGTCACAACCCATTGCCTCTTACTGACCATGACTGTGCCCTGCCTTCACTAATGGTTTTAGTAGTGTTTTGACCCTACCAGTTTAACCAAGGTTTTTTTTACCAATAAAGGGATCTCAACTCCTCAGATTGCTTTGTTACAAAAGGTTTCATCATATGCAAATCCAGCAGCTACCCACTCAAACTGCTACTAAACTAAATCTTCAGCAAAGAGGCCTGTTGATTGAGGAATACGTCCATTCATTCTGATGAGTTGTCACATCAGGTATATGGATAAAGTCTCAGTAAAGACATTTTTCATTATGGAATCAAAGAGCATATAAAGTCATGTTGATCGCAACCTGCAGGATTATATGGAGTTAGCGCAGTTGCTAATTGGCTCCTCTTTTACTATAGCAGTTGTGGAGGACAATGCAAGTTCCTTCTTCAGAGCCTGATCTTATTATGTCTGTCACTCTACAGTCATATGTTTCTAAGGCAGCCACACAGTTGAAAAGAACTTAATAAACCACTACAGAGTCTCATCCCATCATGTGTTGAACTCATCTATCTGAGGCAGAGTATACTTTGAAAGTTGCACGGACAACATTGGGCCTTAATTATTTAATATCCATGTTTATTGCTTTTAAATGGAGTGAAGCACATGAAGTCTAATTAGACAGTTTGGTCACTTTTCGTACCTCTCGGTCCTGTGAAACCAGGCCCTCCAACACGTCCTGGTTCACCTGGTTCACCCTTTACAAGCCGTTCCACTGGAACCACTGGAGTTGATGGTCCTGGAGGACCAGGTTCACCACGATCCCCTTTAAGATACAGACATATATTAATTAAAATAGTACATGAATTCATTGTATTTCTGCAGTGCACTCTGAATTAAAATGAATATACATATTTGACGTCTGGTTTCTGTCTGAAACACTGAAAACTTAGATCCTTGCATATGACAAATCATTGATAGGTGTATTTCAAATGTCATCACTATACCTCTGGGTCCTCTTGGCCCATCTCTACCAATAGAGCCATCCTGTCCAGTGAAACCAGGCACACCTTTATTACCTGGACCACCTGGGATTCCAGGAGAACCTGGCATTCCTTGGAAGCCCAATAACCCAAGAGATCCTTTCTCCCCTTGAACATAGACCAAAAAAGGTAATTACAAACAACCAAAATTAGCACTTTTTGAAGACCCCAGACGTGCTGGTTTTATGTCAGTATTCACACCTTTTATTCCTGGTCTTCCAGGTATGCCTGGACGTGTTGAAAAACCTGGGGGTCCAGGCGGTCCCCTAAATCCCTGTGAGCCTGGGATGCCAGGTAATCCTGGTGTACCTTTTATTCCACCAGGTCCTGGAGGCCCTGGATCTCCTATTATGCCTTTTAGCCCTGGGAAACCTGTGGAATAAAATTAGTTACAACACGATAAGCACTTGGCTTAGAGATTTTAATATTTCATATTATCTTTATTAATGTAGCTGAACTGTACAGTACATGTAAATACTCTTACACATTAAGACTTGATAGACAATATCCTTTTAACAACATAACAGCATAGGCTAATGGATGCAGTGCTGTACAATAACACATTAGAAAAGATGACCAGACTAGTGGCTAATTCTAGATTGAAACACTAGCAGCTTGAACATGAAATATTATTTTCAGAACTAACTAAAGATGATGTTTCATCAGTAGACTGTTAAAGGCACACAAGCACATTATGGTTATGGCGACGTGATGAGTTCTGAGGCTAGATTGTTAGATGGTGTTGCTCAAACTATGTCAACCCGAAAGTTAGTAATTAAATGCATCTTTTAAGGTGTGAGTGTGCCATGTGAGGCTAAGTTTATTGTACACAAACACACAATAAAGATGTACAGATAGTTTAGCCCACACAAATCATGAAAGACCATAGACAAACTACTGTATATTAACAGATGGTCAATCTAAGAGTCTAATACATATTTTTAGACCCAAATGCAACTGAATTTTTTTTTTCTCTTTCTTTAAACATTCAGAACTGTCTATTGTAGAGATGTCTTCGGTTGCAAATATGCAAATAAAAACCAGCACAACAAATACAATAAGAAAGCAAAAAAACTAAATCAATTTATACATATTTTTCTATTGCTGCACAAAGGCTAAATGCAATGACTTCTTTTTATTGCAAAAATGAGATCTTTTGGGGACCTTCAGGACATCCTTTATCATGTGATTAGTATCTTAAGTCAAATTCATTGTTTTTCAAATTAACAGATTTACAATGTACTACCTGTTAATAACTTGGTTGGACAACTAAATAATTTCAGTTCCATTTTCTAGAAAGTTAAGATCTTTTGCCTTTGCATCAGGAATATACAATGGATAAACAGTATAGAAATTAAATAACCTCACCTAACCGTAAAAATAATCACTGCAAATCCGATTGGTATTATAAAAGTTAGGGCTGCATGATATTGGAAAAATCTGATATTGCGAAATTTTATAACTATTGCGATATGAATACTGTTTCACAAGACAGTTTGAATAGCACTATTTGATAGTTTTCTGGGGAGTCAAACAGTATTCAGGTACAGGTAACCACAATGCAAACAAATGCTTTTCTTACTTTGTTTTGTCTCGTTCCAAGTCCAAATAAAAAATATATATATATATATTTAGAGCAAGTAAAAATATTATTTTGCTTCACTGTCAGAAGAAATAAATCACAATTAAGAGATTTTCCTTAAAACAAGCTGAATTATCTGCCAGAGGAGTAAGTGAAATAATCTTTGAAATGAAATAATTTTGCTTTGAAAAGTAGATATTTCGACTAGAAACAAGACAAAAAATTTAAACAAGAAATTTGTTATGCATAAATCATATAAATTCCATTCAAATACAGGATAACACTTTATTTTGATGGTCCATTTGAGTATTAGTAGACTGTCTGGTTAATATCTGTTGATACTGACATTCAGCAGACATTTAACTGACTATAAAACACTTTGCAAGTACATGTCAACTTACACTAGCCCTACCCCTAACCCCAACCCTAACCCCAACCTAACAGTCTACTTATAAACCTAATGAGAATTAGTTGCAATGTAACTTAAATTCAGCAAACGGACCATCGAAATAAAGTGTGACCAAAAACAGTGATTAAATACAACTCTGTAGCTCCTGCTCAACTAATTCAGACTCAACATTGTATATCATTGCGACGTGATTCTAACAATGCTAAAACGATATATTGTGCAGCCCTAATAAAAGTTATATAGTTAAGATCAGTGAGTGATTTTAATTCCCTTTTGCTGACCTATATTAATAACACAGAAAGATAAGTCATTACATTAAACCTAAAACACCCCACCCTTCCTTTTCCCTTTGCTCCTGCTTCAACCGTTGCCTGTTTGACCACTTTTAATAAACTGGTAACTCTACTCCATGGTCGTGGTCAGTCCCATTCATATACTTGTACTTTATGTTGTGGTTTTAATAAATAAATCTGGATATATACCAAATAAAAATATTCGATTAATGAAAACAGATCATTTACAACAAAACAGTATGTTAATTTGCATGATAGGCCTATAAACTTACATTGCAAGCGTGTTCACCACCACATATTTAAAAAAAGATTGCATTTAACAGGTCTAATCTATTGATTCAATATGCGGCCTGCAGATTATTTTCATTGTAGATTCATTCACCCTCAAATAAAAATTCTGAAAATCATAATGTAAATTAGACTTAAAAATTTGATTTTGAACGGAGAGACAGAAATCTCTTAGGTTTGATTAAAAATATAGTTATCATTAGAAGAATTGTTTCTCAAAGATAGCAAAGTAAATGATGACAGATTTTTATTTTTTAATTTGAAAAAAAAAAAACTTTAAAACTTTCTTGCGTGCTTCCTGCACATTGCTTTAATTGGGAGGACAGGAAACGCAAGAAAAGACAAGCAGACGAAGAGGCAGCATAGCAGGAGTGTGAATTTTGTGTTAGAAGAATATTAACACTCTACGCAGGGCATCAGCGAGGACAATATTTCTCACCTTGGCAGCCTAGTGAAGTGACCCAACACCAAAAATAGAGGAGAGTGACACCACAAATGGAAGGATGGGAGGGTGGAAATGATGGTGACGGAAAAAGAGAAGGAGGGGAGGATGACCATAAAGAAAAGAATAATGAAAACAGATATCTTTTGTGAAGACACTCAGTAAACACAGACTGACGGAGACTGATGAGAAGAGAAACAGCCAAAAGTGAAATGTTTACTGCATGTCAAATCTACAGTAGTTCACACAATGTCCACATGAAAACTTTTTAACCAAACCAAAGTTACCCAGGCTAATAATGGTCTCTAGGACTTTAGAAAAAAGGTCTCATGACAAATCTAAGAAGTATGATACTGTAGAACTGGAAAACATTATAATGTGAAGCGTTACTATCAACAAGATACAGCTTACTGTAGTACACTGTTTCTCAATCCCAGTCTCGTGAGAAAGAGGACTGAAAAATGCTGCCTTAGTAAATGAATTTGATCAGAATTTCTTGAATAAATACTGAGTTATATCATATGATGTTTCATGAGCAAGAGAAAGAACGTGTTTACCTGGAGGCCCATCAAATCCTTTAGCTCCAGGTGGCCCTCTGGGACCAGGAATACCCCCTTGAGGAAGTTCTCCTGGTGGGCCTATGGGACCTACGCGACCAGGTAATCCATTCACACCTCGCTCGCCCTTTATGCCAGGAAATGCATTGCGTCCATCAACACCTACGATAGAATCCATTAGTCCAAAGTCTTAAAATCTAGCATGATTGCAATGTTCAACATGACAGGTGGTAGTGATTGATGATTATATTAACATAGGTGGTAAAACCTACATAACAAAAAAAACTCTCAACAAACTTACCAGGACTCCCTGGAAAGCCAGGAACCCCAGGCTGACCCTTGTCACCTGGCTCTCCTGGTCTCCCCTGAAGACCTGGACCTCCAGGACTGGCCCCAAGTACCACACCGCGTTCTCCCTTTGGTCCTGCTGACCCTGGAACCCCATCTCGTCCTGGAGAACCTTGTAAGCCTATATTTGTTGCTCCTGGTAAACCTGGATCTCCTCTGGGTCCAGGAAAACCTAACCATGTGTAATAATACAACTCAATGTACAGCTTTAAATTATTTGTAAGAATTAAAGTAAGTTGGCCATTTATGAGGTGTAAATGCCATTTTACTTTGAGCATGATTAATTGTAGTGGATTTTGATGTCTGAGAACAGAATGTTCTGATAAAAATCACAGCAACCAATGATGAAAATCAACTTTTGGAAGGTGTTTGGACAGAACTGTGTGTTGGTATAGTGTGTCCACTGTAATATTGGAGTGAAATAAACACAAAAAGTGTCTTTTCCTCGTTATTTCCTGAGGTTAAAATAAGACCCAAATCCTTGCAATTTTGAGGCCCAACCCAAAATGACAAAAGATTGGAGTTTTTCCTGCCCACCGAATTGATTGACAATTTAACATGTCTCCATGGCAAAGCTTATAAGCATATCAACAAGACAGGACTTGTACAGTATGTCTGTGGTAAGATAAAGGAAGCCTTGAAGAAGAATCCACAGAATCTTGATAAACTCTGGGAGTCCTGCAAGAACGCTTTCTTTGCCATTCCAGATGACTTTATTAATAAGTTATTTGAGTCGTTTTGTCAGGTAGTGTAGATGATCAATCATGTATTGATGTGAATGCAGTTTGTCTGCAATATGCCTCATTTATTGTGCTCAGTGTGATCAAATTTATAGTTATATGAAGCACCCATTGGTGTTTGAGGATGTAATCTTACCTTGGGGTCCTGGTTGACCACCAGAGCCTGGTTGTCCTCTCTCACCCTTTGAACCATCAAAACCTGGCCTGCCATTCAAGCCTGGGGAACCAACCTGACCCTTTGGCCCTAATATTTACATAAAAGTGCAATGTTTTAGTTCAACTGCCACATTTTATAAATTTAATATGCAGTACTTTCTAACATTTAGTTACCTGGCACACCAGGACGTCCAGGAAATCCTTTGGCTCCTTGTTCACCAGCAACCCTACAGGGCAGTGGTGTTCCTGTTGACATCCATATTAGTTTCAGTAACATATAAAAACAGTCACTGATGGCCCAATCCACAAACATATGCTAAAACTAACTCTGATAAACTCTAGACTGTTTTCTGCTTTGAAAAATAAATATTAAATATGGGTGGTTGTGTTAATTGTTAGTTGAACTTGTGAGGGAAATTAGGTTCAGTGAGGGTTGGTGAATGAGAAAAATGATGGGTGAAAAGGCACTGTATGCTGGACCCTGAACAACACAAAAGGTCACATTTTATCACGGTGGTCAAAAAAATACCACTGGAAAATTACACTTATTACTAATAGAGGACTTTTAAGAAATATTGTTTAATAGCAGCTTTACAGAAAACTATTTCAGTCTCTTAAAGAAATGTGAAGTTTTGAAAAAATTACTTGTATAGTCTGTAGTGCTCATAATTTTCAATTTAAGAAATTGGTTACAGCAGAGTCCTTTAATCAATTTTTGACATGTTTTTTATGCCAATGTTACATGTCGATTTGATGTTGTTTTGACATCAAGGTAGTTTATATACATTGAATGGATACAACATCCAGTGTGAAGTTGCAAGGCTTTACCAGGACATGACAAGAAATACTGGAAGGAAATTAGGTAACTGTTAAGAAGTCATGAGGTTTACGATTCTCTCTAGGTGTATAAAAGATTCTGTTTTAGCAACGCATTGCTGGATTGTCTTCCAATATAAGTGAATGTTAAGAGATTTTTTGCAAAGTAAGGAATATGCCAAAATATGCTCTGTGGTAATGTGGTACAGTAAGTTCTAGCTGAGGATGGTAAATTAGTATTAGCACTAAAGTAGAGCTGGTAATGTGGATTTAAGCAATACACATCTGATGATGTGCAAGGTAGGGCTGGGCAATAAAATCGGTATCTGTATTTATTTTCTGAACACCATAGTCAATATCAATAAAAAAAAGTTTGGTATGAGGTTTCGGTATAAAGCACTTATTTTATTAAAATGTGGCTGCTGAGCACGCACTTTGGAAGCAATGCCAATAATCTTAGGGCGTAAGTTTGTCATTTCCAATGGAAGTGTGCAAATTGCACGACACGCACATGTGACATGCACACACTTTCAGGCGCACCTAGTTGAAAACATCTCAATTTTTATGAATGCCACGAGCGCACCACAAGTCATGTAAGTAGAAGTAACTAATCTGCTTCACACTTTGTATGCAATGTACACATCTCAGTAATAACGGCAGACTAGTTACGCTTTTTTGGCATTCCAACCACAGTAAATGGGAATGAATTTACTTCTTTTAACACCTTTTGTGGATAAAACAATAGCAAAATCTGTGTCGAACCATGCACAGTAGGAACTAAATGACATAAGTGTACGTTAATTCATTTTAGCTAATATTTTGTTTTACTATTTTTTGTTTTTTGACTATTAAATCTACTTGCCTTAGTAATGGTGGTAAATTCAAATAAAGTGGTTTAAAAAAATCCAAATATACCTAAATGGATTCATTAATTATCGATACCGAATTATATGAAACGTGATAATTTTTTGTGCAATATCGTCCAGCCCTAGTATAAGGTTTTTCAAAATATATATATTTTTCCTTTGCATTCATCATTAAAACTTAACTCCACAGTTCCACCAGCATTTAAGTGTAGTAAAACTAATGGCATGCACAACGTTTGTTAAATGACAATTTAGAGGCTGCTACATGTGGCAACTACTGCTTTTCCAAAATGGCTAACTGGTTTAGACATCTCAAGTTATAGCGAAGTCACAATGAATGTAAAATTTGCTCAGAATTAGTGGACGCTTCAGTTAAGTTGCCTGATACAAACAGGCCATTGGAAATTTGTCATTTATTTTTTACTGGCTGCAACTCTGGGGTTCGCATCTCACCTCCCTCTTCCAAAGAGGCATCAATAAGCCCCGCCTGCCTACAGCTGTCACCTAGTCAAACAACATGCAAAGGCAAGAGAGATTGCAAGAGAAGCAGTCAATCAATCGGTTGATTCATCAGTTCATTCGGGTAGCATCAACAAGAAATCAAACGCATAAGCATGAAAATGATTGTCCCATTAATGTAGAATTGAAATGTTCATTCAAATATTCCAGCACATTCGGTTAAAGCAGTGCAAATTAAGAAATCAAAAGGAGAACATGTGCATGGCTGTGTCAAAGCCATTCCATCAGCATGAGAGAGAGATGGAGAGCATGCAGAGAAGTGAAAGGATCCAGTGATTCAGACATGTGTGTTAAGACTTGTTATGCTTTAATTGCATCTGCTCAATTTCTCTCTGAATGGAATGGCTTTCAAAGAGGTCAAAAAGGTCTGTTAGCACAGAAAATATGTAAAGATTCTTTTGCACACCCGTTCACACTCACACACATTCAAACTTTGACAAGATGAAAGCTTGTCAAGATGAAATATAGCAACATCTCAATTGCAGCTCTTTCGCCTAGCTCATCTGATTTGCCAATCTAATCTGGGTACATTAAATATTAATATTCCTCGATATACTGAAATTTGAACATGTCCCAGCAATCTAATTAAAAGGCAATCTAAATAAATTGTGAGAAAAGGTTATCACTTGCCTCACAGATGTAAACATTTAATCAGTATTAATAAATGCATAAAATAATGTCACACAAGCTGCAAGGAACATTACCTAAGCATCATTTTTACTTACCTGGAGAACCTGGAGGTCCAGGTGGACCAGGAAGACCATTGAATCCAGGATCACCCTGCATCCCTTTAAACCCAGCTGCACCTGGATAGCCAATACCAGGTTCGCCATTGGCACCAGGGCGACCTTTCGACCCTGGGATACCAGGAAAACCTTTATCTCCAGTCAAGCCAAAACCAGGTTCCCCCTGTAGAAAAAAAAAATTAAGATCTTAGTGGCCGAAAGTTACACTAGAATCAGATAACAAGGACAGCATCTTCTTTTTGAAAGTAACAATAGAGCTGCTGAAATGATAGAAAGACAAAAAGGAAATTAGGAAAAGTGAAAATCTTACTGGTAAACCTGGTTGTCCAGGAAAGCCAGGTGATCCATCCCTTCCAGGGCTGTTGCTGAATCCAAGTGGCCCAGGAGGACCCTGCTGTCCCAAATCACCCTTTTGACCTTTGCCTTGGGGAAAGAAAGCATTACCTTTCTCTCCTTTACGTCCATTGAAGCCTCTGTCACCGGCACGACCCTACAACAAACCAAAACTTGATTAGGTAATTGTGAAATTTACTTCTGTTTTTTTCCCATCACTAAAACAACCTGGGATTAAATGCACAGTATAAAGTAAGTACAAACTTGTAACTTTTCAAATCTCATATTGTTTCACTACATTCACTGTTCTAACCTTTAAATTTAATTTCATTCAATGTATTCACCCCAAAAAGCTCAAAGCTTTGGCACATTTCATCCAAGCACTTACCTGAAAGCCCTGTGGTCCAGGGGCTCCTTGGTAGCCAATGTCACCAATTTCTCCCTTCAAACCACTGAGTCCTATGATTCCCGGGAATCCTGGAGGCCCTGGAGGGCCCCGTACACCAATCGTTCCTCCACCAAAACAGTTGCAGTCACCATTTTCTCCTGAAAGCACACAGGGTTAAGTAGGAAACACCAAGTAGGAAAGTGCAAAAAAAGTAATTCAACGTAACTTTAGAAACTAAAGCATAACACTTCTCATTACAGTTCTACAACAGAGTTCTTTACCCTTAAACCCTTTAATGCCTTGGCTTCCAAGAGGTCCTCTTGGACCAGGCTGTCCGGGAAGTCCAGGCAGTGGAGTGATGATGAAGTTTGCTAAAAAAGATAAAATGAGCAGCAACCATCAGCTTAACTTATGATATACTTTTGTACCTGTGAATAAGTTATATTGCACTAAAAGGAGTAAACTGCTTATGCAAAGATGTATTTTGACGCATAAAGCCCTGTAAAAGAATTAGAGAGAGGATGTTGCAATGCATCACCATATTTTATTTAACATTTTGAAGTAAAGTTTACTCAGGATAACTAACTAAGATAACTAGGAATGTTAAATAAAAATAAATCTCAAAGTACTAATATATATTAAATGTACAACTTAAGTAAATTTTATAAACAAAAAGTCAATAAAATTCACTTTGAATTCCGCAAGTAAACTTAACATTTCTAATTAAATGTACTAATAATTTTGGTTAATCTTTACTTGCCAAAGCTTTGTAAGATTTACTAACCTTTTCCGAGTGAAAAATATTTCCACGGTTTTTTTAAAGTAAATTCTACTCCTTATTTTTTACAGTGTATCATTCCATATCTGTAGGTGGCACAAATATATGCAATAATCTGATAATCATATGATTTGCAAATATTTAAGACATTTGACAAAACCAGATTCTTTGTGTTCCCTCTTGACTTCAGTTCTTGCACTCTTCCTCTGATTTGTAGCTGTACAGCCAATCATAGTGCCAATGAAACTCTCTCCGATGTCAGCCTGATGAGAGGCAACATGTGGAACACAGCAAACTAGCCTGACAGGCATGTACTGATGACCAATGGCCAATTGTCTGTGTGTCTCGGCCATAAATGTACTTTATTCATGTTTATGATTTTTTTTTCACTTATACACAATGTATTGATGCACTATGCACTCAATAATCTAGTGCACGGGTTGGTGGTTTGGTCCCAGAGAGCCACAGTCCTGCTAAGTTTTGCACTAACCCTCACAAAACACAATGTCTGATTGTGACAAGAAAACTACAGGCAGTTGAGTTATCAATATTGTTTTAAAACCAGAACAAACTAGCGCAAGACTGTGGCTTTCCAAGACTGAATTTCCATACTCCTGGTCTACTGTTTGCACTTTATTATGAGGGTATTTTGTATTAGAGCCTGTAAGCCCCATAACTTTTTCTTCTCAGAATTTTCAGTGTGAACACACTCTTTTGTGATTTTTATACTAAGAATAGTTTAGACCTTTTAATTTCGACTTGAATGAAAGGACGGAAAATGACCAATGGCTAGAAATAATGTAAACAGAAACCTGATAGGTCTTCTGCAATAGTAATATGACTGAAAACTATGAATGCACTTGTTCTGATCTGATCAACTAATGAACAAAGTGTGCAATGCAGTGGTTCAGTGGATTATAGCAAAAATTAAGCTTGGTTGGTTAGTTTTTATCTTTTTGACCACATTTTAGATCTCTTCATTTGTCAATAACATTGCATGCTGATGTCGTCACTGTAGTATCCTCTCCTCATCTCATCTTAGTCTCGGAAAAAAGTTAACAAACAAACATTTTTCCTTCTGTTTTTGTAGAAAGTAAATGTATTTATTACACCATTAACTAGATTTACTTGAAATGTATGCAATCATGGGGCAGCATGGTGGCTCAGTGGTTTCCTTTGGGTGCTCTGGTTTCCCCCACAGTCCAAAGACATGCGCCATAGGTGAATTGAACAAGCTGAATTGGCGGTAGTGTATGTATGTGTAAATGCAAGAATGTATGGGTGTTTCCCAGTGCTAGGTTGTGGCGGGAAGAGCACCACTGCATAAAACATATGCTGGACAAGTTGGTGGTTCATTCCGCTGTGGAATCCCCTGTTAAATAAAGAGACTAAGCCGAAGGGAAATGAAATGAAATGTAGGCAATCATTTGCAATAGCTTACATGGAATGCCTGGTGGTCCAGGTAGGCCAGGTGGTCCAGAAAGCCCTTGATTTCCGGGAAAGCCTTCAGAACCATAGGAATCTCGACCTGGGTTTCCTCTTTGTCCTTTGGGTCCACGACTACCGGGGAATCCAGGGGCACCTGGACGTCCTGAATAGATGAGCAAAATTCCCACAGTTATGTCATATTCACACAAAAATCACTGATACACACTAGGGTGTTATCACTGATACAATAGGTACTAGGTAAATGCTATGTATTTGTTCATGTACTGTTAGTAGCAGTTCACACAAAAAGTGTTCTTCCTTTCCAGCTAACTACTTTTCTATTGTTTTTCGATGTAATTATGTCTTTTGAAGTGCTGTGCATGTGAGTGCTGTGTTTTTAGATGGCGTGTTATGTTTTTTCACACAGTGCAGCTCATCACTGTCAGTTCCACAGCAGTGGGCCAATCAGAAGAGCTCTGAGGTGGGGCAACCATTGCATGTTTCTGTTTACAGGTGGAACTGACAGTAATGAGATGCAGTGTGAAAAAGTTGAAGATCTGGTAACTTCACATGCTGTCTTAAAAACCGGGTGCTCATGTGAATGAGTGTAAAGGTCACACAAGTCTGTCAAGCTTGTGTTTACATTGAAAAACAATAGAAAAGTAGCTCATTAATACAATGGTCCGATTGACCATTTTAAAATACTTGCAGTGAAATAAAACATTTGCTTCCTGAAAAGTCCCCCTACATACTGTGAAATCTAGGGATCATCGATGCTCACTATGTTCTATAATGTGCAGCAAGAGGTACATGCAGTGGGCAATGAGCAATCGCCCAGGATGGCATCTTGCTAGGGAGACATGGAGACCCAAGCCCCCACCCCCTGCTCTTCACTTCGGTCTTCGACATTCACCCCCTACCCCACTCTTCACTTTCATCTGCGACACCCTTCAACCAATCCCCTGGGGCAGCATGAACACCGCGAGAGTGGCACGATCGTCGTTTCCCTAGAGTGCCAGTTAAGCTTGCGTCGGTACTGATTACATGAACCAACTCACCAAACATATGATAGACATTTTGAAAAACAAACATTATTTAATATATTTAAACATGAGCAAACAAAACTACATGTACATGACAATTTAGCAAACGTTTATATTGGATTAAAGGCTAAAATGATTTAGGCGAGTAAAACAATGTCAATCTATAAACACAATTTTGAAACATGGCTAAATACTAGAAGTCATTTTGTACAATGAGGATGTGACAATCAGTGTCCCAATGTGTAGCAAGCTAGTTTCTTTAATGTTCTTACTAGTGTCTGAATTTGTGTACAAATTTACGACTTCAGGAACAGATTGAGAAACACCCTTTGCTGTTGTTAGCAGTTCGCTATCTAGTTTATACTGCATGGTTGATTTTACTGAAACAAAAACATACAGCATTTAGTTCAAACAACTGATTCTTATGAGTAAGCTCTGCCAAAATCATCAATATTTAGAGGTTTTGGAAGACCTCATAAAAGTATTTAAAGTTGAAGACAAAAGTATTTTGCCTCCTGTGAAATTGTAATTCTTTTTTAAATAGCTGTGCTACGCAAGTGCTGTTTAACAAAGAGATTTCTTCAAAGTGTTTTTAAACATAATTGTTTTAATAACTAATTTCTAGCAACTGTACTCTTTTGTAGGGCAACACAGTGGCTCAATCTTTAGCATTGTTGCCTCAGAGCAAGAATCTCACAGGTTTGAGTCCTGGCTGGACCTGTTGGCATTTCTGTGTGGAGTTTGAATGTTCTCCCCATGTTGACATGGGTTTCCTTCAGGTGTTCCGGTTTCCCCACAGTCCAATCACATGTGCTTTAGGTGAATTGGATGAACTAAATTGGCCGTAGTGTGTGTGTGTGTGTGTGTGTGAATAAGTGTCTATGGGTGTTTCTCAATGCTTAGTTTGAAACTGGAAGGGCAACTGCTGTGTAAAACATATGCAAGAAAACAAATCTCTTAAGGGGGCTAATAATATTGACCTTAGCAGTTGTTACATTTAGAAAAAATTATATATTTTATATTCCAGCCAAATTAAAATAATTAAGATTTATAATATTTACTTAGAAAAAAAATATTAAAAATCATTCTGTGAAAACTAAGAAAAGTCTTGCTCTGTGAAAAAAAATCACCTGGGAAATAATTGAAAATAATTGAAAATTCAATGATCAATGATTTATTAATTTTGTCTTCAACTGTACATCAATAATGTACATACAGATGAGTCCAGTATATTTAGCTTAGCCTCAACTCCTCACTCTTGTCTGGTTTCTATCCCAGTCACAACTTTGGGTTAAAGAAAAATTCCGAGCTCGGAGCTCTGCCTTTGGAGCAGCATGATAAGCAAACCTCCTGTTATCTGACTACATGAATGAGTGAACTCAGGAAATCCTCTTCCCTAAAAATAGCATGATTTGAGTCATAAAGCTTTAAAATGCAAATCATATCTATTACCTGTGAAAAAAGCAGGTGGTCCAGGTGCACCAGGCTGACCAGGAAGCCCTCCAAAACCTGTATCTCCAGATGGCCCTGGATATCCAGGAAAGCCACGATCGCCTTGAGAACCTAGAAACAAATCAATTAAAATATCACTGAAATCTATACCAGAGAAAGAATATAAATTAGTGCATCATGGATTGAAACGAAACAAAAAAACACTATAAAAAAGAAAAAAGCAACTTTGGTGTCTGAAATAACAGCAGTTGCTTATACCTTTAATTTCATATACAGGATAATCCACAATCGGCCCAGGAGGACCTGGATCTCCTATGTCACCCTAAAAATGCATGTTTAAAAAAATGATGTTATTTACAACATTTCTGTTCATGATTAATTGTGTGTTGTTCTCATTCTGTGTTCTCACTTTTGGGCCATTTAAACCTGGCTGGCCAGAAAAGCCCTCACTCCCAGTGAAGCCCTACAGAGTAAAACAAGATGGTTGGTATATAAGAAGAATATATAGGGGGAAAAAACAGTTTGGAGCACAGCATTTCATATCTTACTTTTCTCCCAGGAAGTCCAGGAGGACCGTTCAGACCAGGTGGACCCTGCCATTTTAAATGACACATAAGACGAAATTATAAAGGAAAAATGTGTGTTTTATTTTCAAGTACAGTACAATCAAACACACAAACAGGAGATATAGGGCTGCATGATATTGGGAAAAAATTATAAATAGTCAATTTGTCGACTTAAGTAGATGTTTAGAAATAATTAATAATTTTACATTGATTGGGGTTGATTTTCTAGAATCTGCATAAAATGGAAATAAAAATAAAATAAAATAAAAATAAAATGAACAAATTAAAACCCAGATGAAAACAACAGCAGAAAGATAATAACAAATGAAATAAACAGTGCTTTATGGTTTTCAGTAGACTCTTAACAATACAGAAATTTAATTATCAAACCTAAACTAACCCGTCTACATTTTAGTAACAAAATAAATTTTTTGTAAAAGCGGCAAATTTTAATAATTTACTGTGCCCACATTTTTTCAATTTGCTTTAAATCTTACAATTGTAGACCTTAAAACACAAGTAAAAATATTTCACAATATTAGATTATGGTTAAAATTCACAATGCCTCCACAAATCATGTGCACTGCACTACAAAAAATGCAGTCTTCCACACAATTCACTCAGGTTGTCCCAACACAAATCAAGTTAACTTAAGTTGATTAAACATAAAACAATTAAGTTGTCCCATAAAAAGATTAAGAATTGTGTTGCTTAAGCTCATTTTAAATAAGAAGTTTAAATTAACAGCAAATACTTTTTTATTTGAGAGTGAACTGTGGTTCCTGGTTAATTATAATCCCAACAATACGTTGCAGATCCCGCAATGTGACTATTACATATGCACACTTTATGATATTGATGCTTAAAGGATATCTTGTGTAGCCATAATTGTCAGGGTTCTGCCAATCTGGTCTTGTAAATTCTTGTTTTGGTGGCAGAGTCTAGACACTAGTTCTGTCTTGTCCTTTATGTTGTGCTCGGCTCGAGTTTTCTTGGATTGAGCACTCATTTTCTGTCATTGTGTGTTTCTGTATGAGTGGCGTCATAACTGAGCTCAGGCCTTGCATGCTCCCGCTGGATGCGGGCGCGCGAGGTGTGGGCGTGCTTGGAACGCGTGCTCTTGTACTCATGTTTGTGTTTGTTCTGTCGGCATCACGCTGTTTTATTCTCAGCGTCTTGGTCTAGTTGGTTTCGTTATTGGATGGCACTGAGATGAAACATGTGCGTTGCATATGTGTGAGTGCATGGTAATGTGTTTTCATTTTATCATGTGCTCATGTCTTGCATCTGTTTATGTTTGTGTTGTCTAAGCAAGTGGCTTGGTTTTACATTGTGGTTGCGTGCTTTGGTGGTGTGCTTTGTGAACAAGCGGTTGATGAGTTCTCTCATTGGCTGCGTGTCCTTGTCCTGTTTTACGTGAGCACATTGCTTGGGGTGTTTTCTTGTGTCATGTGCTCTCCCGTCTATTGTCTAGTCCCTCCCTCCTTGTTAACCCATTATTAGTTTATCCTGTTCACCTGTTTGTTAACTATTTCTGCTTACATTCTCCTCATGTCTGCTGTCCTGTGCCAGATCGTCATTAATTATGTCCTTGTTTTGTTGTGTTTAGGCCTGCATTCCTGCCAGCACAGTAAAGTTTGTTTTTGCCATTTTGTTAATGTTTTCTCCCTCTGGGTTTGTTTGACTCCTCTTGGGTCTCTGTTTGTTTTGCCTTTTTGTTTTATTTTTGTTTTATTATAAACCCTCATTTTTGTCCCACCCACGAAAATGACACTAATGAGTTCTGGTGTGAAATAGTCTGAAACAGGACCTACCCTTGCGCCTGGCAAGCCAAGGATTCCTTTTTCTCCAATCTCGCCTGGAAAACTAAATGGGTTCTACACACGTGCAACAAACGGAAAAACGTGAGTGCTGGTTTCGAATAACATGCTAAACAGAAGTAAAAGTATTTGATTACTTACTATTGGTCCTGATCTCCCTGGAAGACCTGGATTACCAGAATAGCCTTTATCACCCTTTAGGAGAAGAGAGAGAGAGATGCGAGAAGACACTGAGAATCAAAACGCTATACTTTGTGATCTTTGTGAACATTTGAATAACTTTTCTTTGTGACTGCTCCTCAAAAAAGGATTTTCTGATTTTATATTTCTTTGTGAGAAAATTGCATTTAACCTATTACTGGATGTGAGAAAAATGTGTAAAGCAAGAGCAGAAACATTATAAAATATTGTGAATAAAGCATAATGATACTGCATCTCTATGGTCAAAACCTTAACAGCATGCACAGTTGTAAGCTAAAGGCATATTCCTATTTAAATCCAACGTGTGTTTTGGGCTTCAAAATGCAAAAAAAAATTTAAAACCTCCATTACAGTATATAAACTACAGTTTATACAGTATAGTTTAGTGTTGATGAGTGTTCAATAGTGTTTTTGAAAGAAGTCACTTAAATCTGTTATAACGAAACAAATACAGGATTTTTTTATGATGAATAGAAAGTTATCTCACTCGTGTATACATCGCAAACATAAATACAAAATATTTAGTTATTTTGGCACTTGAGCCACACTTCACAAGAATTTCATTGTATTTAAATAAATTTGTATATCATTATCTACATTTGATTATGAAAATGACATTTAAAAAGCGTGATTAAAGTGTGTTCTATAGGGCCACAATTTATATGCACACATCATTTAATAAAACAAATCCTTGGAACTATCAGACACAGGGTGTGTTCACAATTGTAGCTAGGTTCTGTTTAATGAATTTATTTTGTATAAATTAATTTCTGAGTCCACACTTTAGGCCACGTGTGTCAAACTCCTGAAGGACAGCAGCTCTGCACAGTTCAGTTCCAACCCTAATTGAATGCACCTGATCAAACTCAGTTCTTCAGTTCTTCAGTCTTGTTTGACGCCTACATGTAGGTGTGTTGAAGCAGGGTTGGAAGTAGACTCTGCAGGGCTGTGCCCCCTTCAGCAATTAAGTTTGACACCTCTGTTTTAGACAATGAACCTGACTGAATCTAAAAAAATGCTTATACATATGCTATATATATTGCTATATATATATATATATATACATATATATATTGGGCCTAAGTGTTAAGTCCTGTGTGTAAGTTCAGTAATATCATTTTTATGGCAAAGAATCAGTCTATTTAGGGTCTTTGAAGTGAAATAACTCAATATATATATATATATATATATATATATATATATATTTTAATAGAGAAATAAATATATATATATATATATATCCTTCCCCCTAGTCCTATGCCTTCAAGCTAAAAATAATTGGGACACCGTTACCCCTTCACATAAACGCACAAAATGAGGGGTAGGGGGAAGGGCTAAGGGGTAAAATGGGGATTGGGCCTTAAATTAATGAATGCTGGGCAAAAGACACTTCTTTTATTAGTCGTATTACATGATATTACATATATTGAAGTGAGAAGTATATTGTAAAAGTAAATTGAAGTGAGGACCAGTAATTCCTTCATCATGCAGATGAATAAATACTGTAAGATTTGCTGCAAGCACAATTTTCTGATGCTTGAAATGAGCTATACTGGACAAAACTCTGACCAAGACAAAAAAGGCATGTTTTACAGTTGTATCTTATGATATTAAGTGCATTTTTGATGAGTTAAAATGTTTCTAGTTGAATCTGAGTTCACAATTTGCTCAAAATGTTCTTATTGATGTAGACTACGGATGTCCAAACTCGGTCCTGGAGGGCCGGTGTCCCGCAGATTTTAGCTCCAACTTGCCTCAACACACCTGCAAAGATGTTTCTAGAAAGTCTAGTAAGAGCTTAATTAGCTAGCCCAGGTGTGTCTGATGGGGGCTGGAACTAAACTTTGCAGGACACCGGCCCTCCAGGACCAAGTTTGGAGACCTCTGATCTAAACCAATCTGCCAACTGCGAACACACCTATAAAATCATTTCACACATGTGACTGAAATCAACAGCCAACATGAACGTTTTATGAACACCACCCTCAACAGTCACCACAGTGTAGAATATGAAATGCTTAAAACACAAGCTGGACATCGTCCCTCCTCCTGAACTGCAGGTGAGAGGATCAATCATTAAAAGGGCAAGGAAATTATAGAAAAGGATTTGAGGAAGTCGCTGGTGGATGAATGGATGGCATCTACCGTCGATCCTCACAACTTTGTTTTCCTCACAAACCTGAGTTCCTTTGTCTGCTTTTGGAATGCCAACAAACTCCACCACTCCATTGACCAGTGGGCGGCCTGGGTCCCCGGGCGGGCCCACGTCTCCCTGGATACGGTAACCAAGGAAGAGAGATTTTTTTTTTTACATGGGACAAGATGAGGTGTGATGGGGAGGCTGTTTTGGAGACGGTTGCGGCGGAGCATGTTGAAGAGGTTTGCATGTAGTGAGAAGTTTTTTTTGAGGGGAGGGGGTTGAAAAAAAAGACATTAAGAGGACTGTGACCACTGCAGGAGCAGTGGGGAGATCAGGATGAAGAGTGAATGAATGGAGAATAAAGGAACTTTTGGTAATAAACCACATACAATGACTGAATGTCTGCCCACTTAATATATTCTACTAATTATGCCGTTAACCCTTGTTTATGGTTCAAATCGATTAAGCTGGTGGCTTTTTTACCCCGTTAAATTCCATTTATGATCACATTTTTTGATTGCAAATCCATGAAAACATATACAGTAATCCTCCATTATTGACTATTGGTGGTTTGCCTTGTTGAGAAGAGGTCAAATTTGTCATTTTTATTGGCATTAACCCTTAAGATAGGTCATGCAATTAAAAAAAAAATTATATGGAGTTCTATAGAGTAAAACAGCAAATTATAGTGTGTGTGCATAAATACATTTACTATGTTTACTATGATTGAGATCTGAGCTGCTTATTTACATTTTCTCTGACATATCAAGGTGCAAAGGTCTCTCTCATTCTCACTCTCTCTCACTCAAACACACACTCACTATACTTCTCAGAATCTCATGGCAAATGTGAAAGTTTTTGATTTAGTGGCTAATTTGTATGAATTCATAGATCTCATTCATACAGTTTAGTACGTTTTGCTTATTCCCCAATGACGGCTGGGTTTAAGGGAGGGGTTAGGTGCCATGCCTTTTAAAATCAAACATTTTCATTCGACTGAACTCAGTCACTCAACAGACAAATCGTAAAATAGTTAAGTTTCCCAGTGAGATCAGGCTGATGCTCCACATGAAAAGCTAGAAACTAAACTTTTATTGCACTACAACTGATGATCAACAGTAAAAATAGCAAATTTTACCTCTTCCCAACAGGGAAAACCATCAACAATTAAGAAAGCATAATTATATGCTATGCTGTCATGGCTTTGCAATAAAAAAAATGTCGTTACAATAGACGTCAATGGGGCAAAAACAGCCACTAACATAACGAAAGGGTAGGAAATATGCCCAGAGTGTATTGTTGGGTTTTTAAAACATTTTAAAGCATTTACCCAAAATATGTGTCATAATAAGATGTGTCACCAAAATCATTCCAGTTGCTGAAATACAAAGAATGTTGTGGCCAAATTAAGACTCAGAATTACCCCAAAGTGGATAAAAACATCTCTAACAGCCCACAAGGGTTAACCTCACCACCCATCTACTGTTTATTGTCTATGATTTTTTTCTTCTGTTGTTAAGGGGGTCTATAAATGTCAATCCCACTTAACAGAAAGTCAAAACATTCCAGATTTAAAAGATCTGGAGTGATGATGTGGTTCAACGCTCCTCTCTCCTCCAATATTCACTTCTCAGCCTGGCAGTGCCCCTCCCTGGGTTGGCATCACCGCTCTGTGTGTTACCTTTTCTCCTTTGTTGATAGTGCTTATTGCTGGTGCGTTAAACTGAACGGACGGATTGCCCCTGACTCCTTGTGGACCAACATCCCCCTGAGATCCACAACACAGACATTTGACATATTAGAGCCCAAGCTTTTACAAGAAAGAGTGAGAGAGAATCTGTATAAATGGAAGGAAAGAGCAATAAGAAGAAGAAGAGAGAGATATACAGTGAAACTGAAAGGTTACAAAATTATAGACTCATGTGAATGCAGTTAAAGAGTGAAAACATTGCAAAAATCAAATTCTTTAGCAGTATGTCTATTTTTTTCCAGTAAAAAAGAAATACAAATACATATATAGCAAATTTTAGTTTTTATCAAATTGTAGAACATTTTACCAAATTTAGTAGTTACCCACAAGAAAAAGCTGGGAAACATCCCCATTGATTAAAAAAAATAAACTTTACCCAAAAGACCCCATTTCATTGCTTGATGAATGTAGTTTTCCTCATGCTGCCTTTAATTCCTTTTGTAGCAAGACTTTGTTGACATTTGATAAGCTTCAGTTATGTCACAGCAACAAACCATGATTTGCTACAATATTTGTTACTCAAACGTCAGCTGTAAAACATCATTCTAGACAGCATTTAAAGGAAGCATTCAATCTACTGTAAAATGAAATACATATATACAATGTATAAATTTAGCAAAATACTGATATGCAAACCTGGACAACAAAACCAGTCAAAAAAAAAAAGTTTTTGACTGCTCTAGGATTGGCAAATGTTCTTTCTATATCATATGAATATTCATTCATTTTCCTTTGGCTTAGTCCCTTTATTCATCAGGGTTTGACACAGTGGAATGAACCGCCAACTTATCCATATATACATATGTTTTACACAGCGGATCCCCTAAAGGCTGCAACCCATCACTGGGAAACACCCATACAGACTCATTCGCACACACTACAGTCAATTTGGCTCATTGAATTTACAGCGCATGTACTTGGACTGTGGAGAAAACCAGAGCACCCGGAGGAAACCCACACCAACTCGGGAAAACATACAATCTCCACACAAAAATGATATGACTATTATTAAAGTTGAATTTGTGTTGAACTCTCTCTGTTATGTCTGCCCTTTTTATGCTTGACACCTAAGTAGTCATTGGAAATATTATTTGGAATTGTATGTACAAGTAGACATTTTCTAAGTTTATCTGTATTAACGGATACAGAGTAAAATACCTCTGTATGATGAATTGTTGTTGATTTGAGATTGTAAGCAGAGCGGCCTACGAACTGCAAGTGTTGGGCTTCTGCTGATGACACTGCAAACTATCTTCAGTAAACTTCTTGGAGTAAATCTTTGACTCCCAACAACCTGTTTTGAAAATGTATATTTTTATCCATTTCCTAGTGAACATAGCCAATAATTTAGGTGGTTTCAAACAATCAGTTTTATTAAACAGTTATATTCATAAAAATATGATTTGGTCACCTATTATCAGTAGCAACAGAAAGAAAATTCAAAAATTTAGTGTGGATTTTTCGGTAATTTTTTCCCAGAAGAGAAATACTGAGAATACAGACCATAGACTACTGAACAGACTTTAAAATAAGGTTTCATTAGTAAATGTTTAATGTTAGGCTGAAAATTAATACTCGACGCAGGCTTGATGTATGAGCTCCGCACAGTGACCGACTATGCTATCATGACCACCAAGTTAGAGTGAATTTTCAAGCCGCAGGAAGACGCTCTCGGTGAGAAGCAGTCAGCGCCAATGGGCCCCACAGCGAGCAGTCTTTCGAGCCCACCGAAAGATGACCTGGCCCATCGCGCTCGACTGTTCTTTCACTGCCGAGAACTCCTGGGTAAAGTTCCTGACAGTGTTGTTTAATTGGCCTGCCTTGTATATGGTTGTGTCAAGAAAGCGAGATCTGTTAAGGGTGTCATTCGTGGACCACTAGTATGGCCATCGTATTACCCAGGGCACGGCTGACTTTGTGGTCATGAGAGTCAGTCACCTTGTGGAGCTCATGCATACTTAAAATTGCCCTCCACTAGAAGCCAACGTCCCCAACACAGGATTGCCAAAGATGAGGAAGACGTTCTTTCCCTGGTGGAGGGCCAGGGATCCCATCTGCAAATTAGTTCAACTTGCCAGGTGCAGCTGATGGTACCCAAGAAAGAGCCGGTCCCTCCAGCTAAGATGAAAGGTGGGCTAGGCTAATCCTTTATCTGCACATATCTAACTTTTATCTGCACAGGATGTCGTTCAAAATGCTCATGCAGGAACCCTTTATCAGATTCGTCCATCCTCCAGATTGGTTTGCAGAAATAGACCGAAAGGAGCTTACTTTCATGCCTTGATTCTTTCTCACAACAGGCCATTTCTTTAGTGTTGATTATGCACAGGATTAAGGTACTCCGGCATCTCGACCTGTTGGGCTTTGGGTCAACTGGGAAAAAAGTAAGCTCTCCCCCGTGCAGAGTCTCTCTTATCTCGGGATGGAGCTGGACTTAATGTCCATGATGGTGCGTCCTTCCAAAGAGCAGGTGACCATTACCCCACAAAGGCTGCACCTTTAGTCCTTGGACAGTCCTTGCCTTTCTATGGGCCCGGCATACCCTTAGAACAGGCATGTTGTCATGGTGACAAATGCCTCCAGTATGGGCTGGGGGTCCATGTGCTATGAGTATGCAGCTGCAGGTTTATAGACTGGACCCAATCCATAGATGCTTAGGTGACTTACCAGCTTTGGTGGTTATCACCATCACTCAGGCTAGAAGACTCTCTACAAGGCATGCCTGTGCCCTGAACTGGAGTCTTTTCGCTGTGTGGTGCACTTCTCATTGAGAACACCCTGGGACATGCCATATTTGTGTTGTGCTATTCTTCCTTAAGGAAAAGTTTGTCTCCTTCTACACTGCTACTGCGGTGAATGGCAAAGTCTTTGGGAAGCAAAGCCTCATCATCTGGTTCCTCAGAGTCATGAGGCAATTAAATTCATGCTGCCCCCTCTAATGCCCTCTTGGGGTCTCTGTAGCTGAGTCTGCAGAGATCTGTTCAAGCCACACGACTCAGTATCTTTAAGATTTCTGTCCATGGAGATATTTCTACTGGTTGCGTTGGCATCGGTCAAGAGAGTACGAGATCTAGAGGCCTTTTTGGTCAGCGAATCATGCCTGAAATTCAGGTTATCCTGAGACCCCGACCCAACTATGTGCCCA
Organism: Danio albolineatus; assembly: GCA_903798035.1. NCBI lineage: Eukaryota > Metazoa > Chordata > Actinopteri > Cypriniformes > Danionidae > Danio > Danio albolineatus. The sequence goes on along the minus strand of CAIGQQ010039723.1, from coordinate 627,756 downwards.
AGGTTGTTAAAGATCAGGTAGTGAACCTGCAAGCAATGCCTGTGGAGGAGGCAGATCCAGACCTTTCATTGCTGTGTCCTGTTTGTGCTCTGTACTTTTATGTGGACCGCACTCAGAGCATCCGTTCCGTTGAGCAGCTTTTTATATATTAAGATGTTCAGCAGAGGGGAAGTGGGAAGTTACCCATGAAACTCCAGTGAACAAAACGGATTACTCTGGATCCTACTAGAAACCCCAATTCCATGGATGAAACTCAATTTGTCATCACACCATTTAAGTGCATGCTTTAATAAAACTTAGCAACACCTTACAGTGTGTATATCCCATTCAATCGTTTCGAAAACGCATGTTTTGTCCTTTTAGGTAAGAAATAGTGCATCTTTCAAATGACATTAAATTAATGATGAAATTAAAGCAATAATTGCCTCTCTTTGACGTTTTGGCTGAATAGTTGTCTCAGCTTAAATGACAGGACAAAGGGAAAATAAATGGGCTCTATTACTAAATGCACCAAGTATAGCACAAAATAAACACAAATAAATATCTTGTGCCACATGAAATCACTCAATAAATGTTACAACAGCAGAAAGAAGCCAATTAAAAAAGAAAAGTTTTAAATTCATATACAGTAGCTGTATTGCAAAGTTTTGGCACATCAAATTGGTAAAGCCACTGTGATTGTGTTTCAGCAACAAATTGCTGTAGAAATATAATTTTACAATTAGATTCAGGCATTAATGTAAAATTTCATTTCTTAATTATACCTAAACAATAAAAAAGAAACGCTAAACTACTAACACTAACCTGCATGGACTAAAAACACAACAATGTAATTGTGATGATATTGATGGGGTGTTTGAACTATAATTTATTTTACTGGAAAACATGATAAACATAAAGAACATGATTTTACACAGAACAGAAAGAAAGAAAGATAAAGTGACAGAAATGTAGAGATGAAAGGTCAAACACCAAGGGCTCGTTTTGTAATGGTTACTGCTACAAACGCATGCACATTTTCGCAGCAGGTGTTTATTTTAATTTCATACAGAAGTAGCTGGACCTTCTCTTGTTATAATATTCCAACCAAAGGAAACAAAGGCACACAGAAGGTTGGAGCAGGTGATTCCAGCACCAGCACAGACCACTCAAAAACAGCAAACCGAATGGGCAGATCAGAGAATCCACATGCAGTATGGCAATATTGATTTTACAATGCATGAAGAAAATTACGGCTCTGTTAATTTATGCAACCTATGGATTCTGTGAACTGTCATTCAAAAGTAGAGGAAAATATTACAAACTTTGTACAGTAATCATGCTTATTAGTACGATTCAACAGTGAATTCCATCATGAACATGTCATACAAATACATTCCCTTATATTACAGGAAAAGGCCTCTATTCTGTGTGGTGTGTGTTGAGAAGAGTGGAGCTTGGCTGGGTTAAAAAATAAAGTGATAGAAGACAGACATGCTATTTAGAGAAGAAACTAGACAAGAAGAAAATCTAGAAGCAGGATGAAAGGGTGACTGTATGACAAAAGTTGTATGAACTTTTAAAAGTCCAAACCAAAAGTACGCTAGTTAGTTATTAATTAAACCCCGGCAGAATAAAATATTATTAGTCATCATTACATTATAAACATTCTCTGAGTGTGCCAGTCTCCTCACAGAGGGTGGTTTCTCATTGTACAGATTTGTGTAGAAAAAAAATACTAAAATATATTGATTGTTAAACTACATGAAATCAAAATGAGACTTTTTGGGTGGGCTTTTAGTCCATGTCTGTTAGCTTTCAAGCTAATAAAATCAAAACATTTAGCACATGAAAGCATTTCAGTATTTCTCCTCCAGGAAAGAGAGCAAAGATATTGATGATTCACTCTGCAGTAAACATGTTCTGTCCAATCAAATGCTCTCTAAAAGGAGAACGTTGCTTCCTCAGCATCCAACCAGCAAGTACTGAATCATGGTTAATGACTTCAACACAATTAAATCCAAATTACTGTTTGAAAAATTCTTATCCTACCCAGACTTACTGTGTCAATATGAAATTTGTCATCACAAGACAGAAAACTGAGCTCATCAAGCAATTTAATGGGGTCTTAACACCAGAGACACTCAGAGAAGTGTTTGCTTTCTGTGTTAGGCCAATTGCAATGGCTTCAAACATTAACAAACACATGCAATACATCAGCAGTAAAAAAAAAAGCATCAAACAAACAGGCAATAAAAACACCCAGGACTAGCAATAGATATATCTAAATATACTGTAAATTCCTTTAAGGTGATTACAGACCAAATACACAGACAACATCATAAGAATAGCAGATAAGCTAATGATGCTAATGGTGAATGTGTGGAGGAAAGCGGATGAATCCCATACCTTTTCTCCTGGCTCCCCTTTGTATCCTTGACCTGGACTTCCCTAAAAAAATAAGCAAAGACATTCAGATGCAGGCATGGTTATTTTCATCCATTCTGGAGTCAGGGCTTATTTTACATTGAAGTAACTTGTTGATGCTTCACAAAGTACAATTGGAAACAGATGGCTATAGTTGTACTTGAATCTGTAACAAATTATTCTCATTCTAAAGTAAGTCCTCAGAAGTCAATTGACTGCACAGCTGCATACTGCCCTCCGTCTGACAGGAGGATAAAGTGATAACAATATTGTTTTATGTAAACCATGATGTTTGAAAACTTGGAGATCTGAACTTACTGGAGGTCCAGGAGGACCAGGCAGACCAGGCAGACCCTGTGGAGGAAGGGAATGGGAAAATTACAGTCTTCATACAGTACACATAGATAGATAGATAGATAGATAGATAGATAGATAGATAGATA
>CAIGQQ010039723.1:601607-624807 GCA_903798035.1 Danio albolineatus | reverse complement strand
AGAAAGAAAGAAAGAAAGAAAGAAAGAAAGAAAGAAAGAAAGAAAGAAAGAAAGAAAGTATACATACATCAAATCCATCAGGACCTCTGGGCCCAATTTGACCTGGGTATCCCGGTGGACCTGGAGGGCCTTGGGTGAGAATATTCTAAAGATTTTACAAAGAATTTATAATTACAAACATGTGATTTTGTTGATGTGAAATAGTTTTTTAAGATAATTTAATGAACAGAGTAATTATGTAAATAAATAAATAAATCTGCCAAACTGTCACAATTTCCTGTGGAATAACAATTTAAAGGGGACTGAAGATTTCAAGTTTCGAACAGGAAGCAAAACCTGTCAGAGATTTTGTGTAACAAACAACCTTTATTTACGTATAATCTTATGGTATTTTTTAACTAGCATAATTATTAGATTTGAAACTAAATTATTTTAGCTGTAATGAAACTCTATAAATCACCTTAATTTCTAAATCTCTTACACAATAATAAGAAGGACACTGGCAGAATTACTGTTGCAAAGTTCATCAATTTCAGCTGTAAGGCAGCTCAAATGCAGAATAGGTTGAGATTCCAAGTTAATGCAGTTCATTTCAGCAGTGTTTTTTAAAGCTGTAATATGTCTATGTCTATTGTCTATGACACCTATGCACTGTTTTGTCTTTCTGAAGTTTAAAGGCACCAGTCTTTATTTACAAAATGTTAAATAAATGAAGATTATTGGGATACACCTGTTTTAAAACCGACGAAAATGTGGTATATTTATATTATATCTTTAAAGAGATAGTTTACCTAAAAATGAAAATTCTTCATTTTATGAATTTATTTTTTCTGTTAAAAATAAAATTTCAAAAGAATGCTGGAAAAAGCAGCCAATGTCATCCACAGTAAGAACAAACAAACAAACAAACAAACAAACATAAATAAATAAATAAATTTTAAAAAGATAATTTTAAATTTAACTTCAGTTTTATCCAACATTCTTCAGTATATCTCCCTCTGTGTTTTATACAAGAAAGAAATTTAAACAGGTTTGAAGTAAGTGGAAGATAAGAAAATTTTCATTGTTGGGTGAACTTTCATTTTAAGGACAATGGTCCACACACATGGCCCACCTGAGAAGATTTATAACCTACAGGTAATATAAAAGATGCACGAGGTGTTGAAAATGACTGAGGGATTTTCCCAGACAGGTCTGCACTCCACACCCAGATTTACAACCGCCTCACAACACATATTATTAACAGGGCTGGCAGTAAATGGCACATAAGCTGTAGGACTGTGGATGAGTGTATGAGTGTGTGTACATATAGAATGCTGTCATGTGTGATTTGACTTCCTGAAGAATGGTTGTAACTTACTTGGCTGGGAATATTTAGATAGGATGGTTCTCCTTTTTGACCCTTTGGACCAGGAAATCCCTAAAAGCAAGTGAAAAAATTGTAAATATAAAAACTGATGTGTGTATAAAACTTTTATGACATCCATTTTATAGCCATGCAACTATAAAAACAGTAACCAAGAATTACACTATTACATAAGCAGGCGTTATATATTTGAGTTTACGATACATAAACCTTATGTTTATACATATTTTGAGTGTGAAACATTGATTTACCTAGAGCTAAAAGTAGTGTTAAGAACAACAATAACCCTGAGTTAAGAGCAGTGTGAAAATGTCTAATTATATTAAATAAAAACACATGTGATCCTAAAAACCTATTTTGAATTGTTGCAATAAAAAACGAGTAGTTAATTTCTGCTTTATTATTTCAACCTACTATTATTATTAATATTGATTATTCAGATATGTTTTTCAAATGCAAACAGAGCCTATAACTTACAGGCGAACCAGGAATACCAGAATACCCATCAAGGCCCCTGTCACCGGTGTCCCCTTGTGTGCCATTACACCCATCCAGACCTGGAGGCCCCCTGGGCCCCTCCTGACCAGGGTGTCCCTGCATAACACAGTAAAGGATGGCTAAATTAATAATTTTTCAAAGAAAAGTGAAACTACATGAAGAGACAACAGCTATATACTCACAGGAACACCATCATTACCAGGATAACCAGGAACACCCATTGGACCCTGTCAGAAAATGCGTAAAACACATGAAAAGGTCTTTTCTACCATTATATGTACTATACACTGATTTCTGTATTTGTATCTAACATAAAAATGCATGTGCATATGTAAACATCCCATTACATTCAGTAATTTTTCAGAAAATAATACTCATGTGGCCCAGTAAGCTGACCTTATCTCCATTTGGTCCAGAAGGCCCTTTACGTCCTATATGGCCTTGCTCTCCTTTAGGCCCAACTGGTCCCGGGCCCCCATAGAAACCTTCAGGACCACTGCTGCCCACTGGTCCAAGTTCTCCCGGTTGCCCCTAGATGGCGACAAAGATAAATAGAGGAATTAGAAAGTTGCTTTTTAATGTTCAGTTTTCATTTGTGAGGTTTAGAGAACAGCATCTGTGAAATAAAACATATATATATAAAAAATATATATATACAGTAGCACAAACCCTTTTGTAAAATTATCTGGAGGTTTATGTCAGCACTGGGTAACACAGACAAACATTAATACATTTTTACTTGAGCATTTTTTCCAACACTGCAGATATTTGTCTTGATCTGACTCAGTTTATGAGTTTGAGAGTAAAATCAGAAAAAAAAAATATACATAAAATAAAACAAAGCTGTATAATCTGTAATATTTATTTTGCCTGTGCGTGTGTATGACTGTCAAATTCACTGGTAATGCTCAATACTGACCAAAAGGTGGCAACACAGTTCAGCATTTTAACTTGATGCAGCTGATCTCTGTGCATTGAGTACAGAATTAACAAGCAAAGTGATGACAGAAGTTTTGGGTGAATTATCTCTTTAAGATAAGCCAGTTTTAATTTGTAATATTGTCTTCACTCTTTGAATTTAAGAATTTAAGAAAAGTTGTATGGGATCATTTGACCATTTCCTCGGTCCATCTCTGCATTGAAGCTATGTAATAACATAAAAATATATACAGGTATGGAATAATATATGGAGTAACATCTGGAAACATCAGTAAAAAGCTTGTGCTCAACTGTCCCACTCACCTGCTTGATCAACATTATGGAGTTGTAATAATTGACATATTTGTTATTTTTGCAGGAGAGTACTGGAAAAGGTGGCAATTGTGATAAGACACATGACTAGGGCCAGACGGAATCTGCAGACATTTTTTGCTATTTCTGTGCAGATTTTTGTTAATAATCTGCCGATTTATGTGGAATGATTTTGGGAGTATCATAACTAAAACCTTAATAAATGAAATAAAAAGTAATACATTTTTAACTTTTATTTAATGTTTACAATGCGAATATAATTTGATCCACATTATTTTGTAAACAAAGCAAGTCTCTCAAATAAAATCTCTACTAAAAGACAGAAAATAGTACTTTACAAACTGTATTGTAAATAAATCATATGAATATTTTAATATTAGTCAATATTATTCCTGAAAGTAATTTAAAAACTGAATAATATAAATGTACACACATTTACACCAGTAAATAAACAGAATCAGTAATGGGCTAAAAAACCTGCGCTGCAGATTCCGTGTGGGCCTACACATGACATATCCATGCTATAGGATCTTATACCGTCAGTTAAACACTGTGTTCCAGTTCAAGCATCTTTAATTCTATCATTTTCATAAACACCTTGGACCTTGATGTCTGCTTTGGAAGTATTTGAGTTATATTGGCATTTATAGTCGTTTGAAACAATAAATTGTAGATAAAACAATAAATTTCTGTAAAATAACAAACAAGAAAAACAACTTTTGTTCTGTTTTGTTGTTGTTTTTATAGTAACTATAATTTACTTGATCAACCCTGTTAAACTGTTCACTGATATTTATTAGAAGATCTTCAAAGTGCCAGTACTGGTTTATCAAACCAGTTTGAGTTTTGTTGTTCTCTTGAACACTTAAGAAGATATTTTTAAGAATGGTGGAAACCATTTACCATATATATATATATATATATACACAACAACAACAACAACAGAACTCAAACTAGTTTCGAGCAAGTCAAGGGGTGAGTAAACGATGACAGAATTTTCATTTTTTGGGTGAACTATCCATTTAATTGGATTACAGTCACAATAAAATTCCTGTATGCATTTCCCTCCATTAATATTAATCTGTGTGCCATAACCGTTCTTTTTCATTTGTCATAGGAAAGAATACAGCAAAACGAATACAAAGAACACATAAAAAGACAGAGGAAAGTACAGATGTGTCAAAGCAACATAGCTGCAAGGTTTTTCTTGAAGGAAGTTCTTCTTAAACGGTTAATATGGTTTCATTTTTATCCTTCAAGCTATTCCTCTGACAGTGATGGAGTGGAAAGGAATGTGTAACTTCTTGCCTACATCAGCCGTAAGCAGCTCAGCTTTTAATCTGAGGCTAAACCTGACGTGCAGTATTGGTTTGAGGTTTGAAAGTGGTTGGCATAGAGAAACCAACAAAAATTAGTCATGGTCTGAGTGTACTTGAGCAATATACTAGCAGTATAATGATCAAACATCTCTCGGCAGTCACTGAATGCTATCAGTCTGGTGAAAACCGTTTCTTTTTTTCTCAACACATTTGCCCAATATACCCAGATATTTTCATTGAAGGGCAGCCAAATGAGAAAACAAGCTCATAAACTCACTTTATGGAGTGACCCGTCTAATTGCAAGGCTAGGGAGCCTTATAAAAATGCTAAGTTGATGCAGGATGACGACTACTTTTTTGAATGAATTAATGAAGCAATTAATCTGCTCAAAAGACCAAGGTTTAAACTTAAATCATGTTTTTATTTTGGCTTGGATGTGATTGGAGCCACTGAGCACCAAACAGAACACAATATCAAGTTAGCAACTGCATAGTAATGGGCTAATAAGCATTGAAGGTTTTGCACCAGAGAAAATTTTTCATAGTTCCAAGAACTATCAGAGGAAATACCCACTTTTTTTGGCAAGTTCCAATTACAGTAAATGGGAATGAATTTACTTCAACACCCATTGGGGATAAAACATTAGCAAAATCTGTGTCAAACATTGCACAATAGGAAATAAATGACATAAGTGTTTTCAGAATGCTAATGCTTTCTTTAAAGTTTGGGTTACTTTAATTAAGCTAAAATAGCACACATTAATGTGCCAATATTCCATAGGTTACTCACAGGTGTGCAGAATGATGAGGTATGAGATCTTGTGTCTTCACATCCATTTAAATGTTGAGTAATCCTGAAAACTTTGCTTGTTGACAAATCCCACAGACTGATTAGATTTTAAAGTTCTTGATCAGACTCTGTGATAGTAATTTAACACTTAGCGAGCTGTCTACAATTTGTAATGTAAACATTCATTAATTCATTCATTTTCTTTTCGGCTTAGTCCCTTTATTAATCTAGGGTCGCCATGAACCGTCAACACAGCGGATGCCCTTCCAGCTGCAACCCATCACTGGGAAACATCCATACACACTCATTCACACACACACACTATACGGACAATTATAGCTTACCCTTCTCTCCTATACCACATGTCTTTGGACTTGTGGGAGAAACCAGAGAAGCTGGAGAAAACCCACGTGAACACGGGGAGAACATGCAAACTCCACACAGAAATGCCAACTGACCCAGTCGAGACTCGAACCAGCGAACTTTGTTGTTGTGAGGTGACATCGCTACCCACTGTGCTCAACTTAAACATAATTAAATTATAATATGTTTACATCAGCTTTGGATGCCATCTTCTGGTCAGATGTGGAGATTCACTTGTGCAATCTGGGTGTTCTCTAGGTGTTGTTTGTACATGGGCTGTACACTCGTCATTGGAGTGTATTGTGGGATTGACTGAGAGCACTGTGTTTCAGACAACACTGGAAATGACTGCTCCCTCAAATAATGCACTATTTATGTGTGCCGATTTCATTCACAGCCCTTGATTAGCCTTTATTAGATTAGTTCAGCTCTTAGTGCGGTTAATTTATAAACTAATTTCGAGAGGATCACATGCTTATGATTGAACACAGCTGGTACCTCATCAGCTCAGCACAATACACCAATCAGATGAGTCCTGACACACTATAAATTACCAGAGCTTTCTACTCCCCCTTCCACCCCAACTCCTCCCATTCTCTGATAGGGCGGCCCAGTGGTTAGCACTGTTGCCTCACAGCAAGAACCCTGCTGGTTCGGCCTCTCCCTGAGCCAGTCGGCGTTTCTGTGTGGAGTTTGCATGTTCTCCCTGTGTTCGCGTGGGTTTCCTCCACCATCCAAAAACATACAACATAATTAAATTGACTACTTTAAAATAGCATCGTGAGGCAAGTCTAGTCAGATTTATCTCAGCACGTTCAAGCAGGGGAGTTTTCGAGACTTACCTGAGCTCAAACTCTCCTCTCGCCCTTCAAAAGGGAGGGAGCCCCGGGCTCAAGCATATTCTGAGCTCAGGGCTCTCACCTGGGACATCATGCCAAATACGCTTTATTATCAATCATCAGCTAAGAGTGAACTTTTGAATTAGCTCTGAAGTTAGAAAGAAAGCAAGACCTCCAAGAACTAAACTGCTGCCTTTATCAACAGAAACATTTTCTTATGCAAACATAACTGAACTGTGCTCCAAATGCACCAGACAAGCAGAAACCCCCCGATAAACACGAAAACCTTCTTCTCGCTAACATTTCAGGTACTTCAAATCTCAAATCCTTCCTCCACATTCCATTTAATGGGGCTTAATCCTGCATGCAGCAATATTAACAATACCACGAAGATGGAAAAAGTGACTTCCAGCCACATTAACACGCACTAGACTAATTCGTTTGTGGCACAAATCTGCCCCCTCACAATGAACACAATGGAACTCATTCTGCCCCTCTAAGCCACCCATCTTTCTCGCCTGGCTAGCGAGCGCGCACCTCACTTCCTGTCGGGACGGCCAGCAGAATCCATGAGCCGACAGATTCCCCCGACTCAGTCCTGTTGGCTCTGAGGATTTGGTAGGAAGCATTGTTCGGGGGCAGCGAGGCTCATGCGTGATTTTACCTGTCGCGCCATGTGTTCATCGGGATCGGTGATGGAAGCAGCACTAGGAAACACATCAAAAAGGGGCAGGGTGCGGACTGAGCGATTAAGCCTTGATAACCAAATTTCTGAGTGCACCATTCTGCATGCAGAAGCGAAAGAAGCAGCAGTGCCAGGCAGACAGCAGTGAAAACACACACACACACTGACTCAGCAGTCTCTTCTTGTCCGCGAATGTAATGTATAAATGAGTCATGCTGTGTCTCAAGAGTCAAGTGTGCGTGCGACTTTTATAAACTGATGGTTAATGGTTTAATCATTTTGCAGAATCATTCATTCAGTTTGTGAGACCTCCATTTTTAAATATCTACCTGATTTAAAATATTTACCTGGCTTGTTTCTTTTAAGTGGTTTATTGTAAATAATTGAATGTGCTTCCTTACTTCATCATTAAGTTTGTGTATTGACATACTATAAGTGCATCTATAACCATGGAGAAGTTTGTCATGACAGAATACAGCTATAAGACTACAAAACTGAGCTATTAATGTGGAACATTTTTAAATAGCAAAACAAATGTGACAGTGCCTATTCAAGTCCACGTCACCCTCCATTTTTTGGCTACTAGGTTGCTTGTAGAATCTGAATCTGATATAATATTTAAGCTTTAAATAAGAAAAACACAATAAAACACTTGAAATCAGACATCATTAACCAGCTATATATGATCAAATAAAATATGTGTGGTTTTTCCATGACAAAGACATTTAGACATAACACAAATTGTGAATTGTGTGTATGTAATAACAATGCTGGAGGCAAAGAATGAAAAGGATTAAGAGTGAGTGATATATTAAATGCACTACATGGTGTTTTGAAATCTATCAGCATAAAAGTAATAATATTTCAACGGTGTCACCTCATATCAGATTATACATCCATCATCAGATACCAACATCATTATAGGTTCAGTCCTTATATGAAGGCACAGAATTTTATGTTGAATTTAATACACACTACTGTTACATATTTTATCAACATTAATTTTTGAACTGGTACTGACATATAGTTTCCAGTAGAGGACAGTATAATTTCCACAGACAAGATCTAAGGTTCATGAACAAACAGTGTGGTTAATAGCTAGGAAACTTTTTAACCACTTCAACCTAAGGGTCAAGACACCACCATTGAGGTCAAACGTTAATAGGGACAATGGCCTATTTGCATTGATTGGGTTAACCATTTGCAAGGCTCTTTATTGCATTGATGGTTTCACGATAGTTCCTAGAACCTTTCCACTACAGAAAAAAAAGTTCATTGTAGTGCAAAATGGTTCTTATGTTTCTTAGATCATTAAAGGGGTGGTCCATGGTGTATTCATAAGCCTTTGTTGTGTTTATAAGATGCAAAGCAATGTTTGCTCATGCTTCACTTGTAGAAAATCACAGTATTTTTTCATGTATCTTACTTTGATTATATACAGCTACTCAGCTAACATGAAAATGCCTCTGAAAGGCCCGCCCTCAAGAGACTCTGATTGGTCAACTAACATCATGTCCTGTGATTCGCGGATTGGCTCTACATCACACCCCTACAAGGGCACGCTTTTGCGCTGTGTAAACAATCCAGTCAGACTATCTGTTATCAGCGTTAGCTGCCTGAATCAGACAGAAAAATGAAAAGCACACAGCTGAGCCTTACTGCACACACAGCTGACACTCTGTCTTTCACATATATTCGGAATAAGTATGTGTAAATAATATGAAACATTCTCATATCTTTTGTGAGTTTGTTATTTGAGATGTATAATGCTGGGAAAGCGGCCGCATAGAGAAACACTGCACGGGCTACTGAAGATTGTAGGTGTTTACAGCAGTAAAAAGATAAATATGAATTTGTAGCTAAATTGTTAGTGGTGCCAAACAGCATTTCCCATGGTTTACATCCATATATAGTAACTTGTACACAATTATAAGCTATATTACAGAAAAAGAATTCTTTAATTCTTGTTTACTTCAAGTACTTCATAAAAATACAATGACAGAAATTTAAGCTTAATTCTAAAATTTTGATAGAAACTTTGAATGTCCATTCTAGTAGTTATAGAATTCTAAAGCGCAAGACATGTTTGGCGTGATTTGTTGCTATTTTCAGAGCAGCGCAACCGTGATTTTCAAGATGTTTAAATAGCAAATCCATTTGCAGCACTTTGCGGACTCATGGGTGTGCTGGTCTATTAAGGAAGTGTGTTAAGGCGCATTGTTGGTGCGTTGCTATTTTGAGATAGACTGCGCCACTGAACCACTAAAAGCTGGTCTAAAGCCCAGCACAGAGTGCGTTAGTTATGCATCTATGCAGGTCCAAACGCTTACACATTACTTAAGACACACAGGATGTACAGTAATACACAAATATCTTTAAAAAAAAATAAAGGATTAAATTGTTACAAAAAGGATTCTTTTCAACATAAATATAAAACCCCCTGCCTCCATTCCTTCTTCACCTCAAGGGCATTTTTCAGTTTATTCATGACAATTTGCATTTGTACTGTATAATGTTATTTTATTAGCAGTATTATTTATTATATGCATAATTTTTGTTCATAATAATTTTGTTTTAATAAAAATAAGCTTAGATTTGTCCACCTGTCGGGTTCTGGAGATGTCTGCATCACCATATGGGGCATAAGAACTATAGATATAAATCCGGTTTTGACCACACCTAGTTATTAATGTTAATTTATTCCTTTGCTGGAGATTAAAACTGAATTAAAAAAAATATTTGACTTTAAAGGAAATTAAATCTGAAAGCTAATGGATGTCTTCAGTGGAGTGCATACAACACAGTTTCCTTATGCATGTAGTAAAGTAAAAGTAAAGTGAAGTAAAGTAAAGAGTAGAAGTAAAGTAAGGAGAAAGTAAAGAGGCTGAATGGATGAGGCTCGTTCTTTATCCTCATGCTGCAGATGGTTTAATTTAAATGTTTTCTTGCTAGTAAAGTGTTCAGTTTTTTTCACTTACAAACTTTGTCATCTAAATAGCAAACGCACTCTCTAAAAGGAAATGGGAGATGAGTCTGATTTATGCACGTTATATTAAAAAAACACTCATAACTCATTAAGAGAATAAGCACAACACTGTTAGACCATGCGCTGGGGCACAAACTCTATTTCCCTGTCCTTAAAATAGTAAAAAGTAGATTTGGACAAACCCTTAATGTTTTTACACCATGAGCTTTAGACTTTGTGCCTAGATCGTTAAAATAGAGTTCTAATAGTTCAACTGTTAAACCACCTTTTGAAACTTTATCTTTTAAGAGTGTGGGGGTGAACCCTAGCTTTCATTCATTTAATTTCAGATTCATTTGTGGACCAGAATTATAGCTAAGATGAAGAACACACAAACAAACAGGAGGTCAAAGTCATTAACATCTAAACGTAACATTATCAGTCTTGCTAGCCTAATATCAACACTCAAATACACTTGGTCAATCCAAACAAGTACAGGCTGTTTACAATGTGTTGGTGAACGGCTCTTGATCAACCCGTAACATCTGGGTGTTCACAGAAAGTAAGTTTACATGCACTTTTAAAATGTCTGGACGCATGCCAGTATAATGTTTTTCATAGTGCTAGATCTAGTTAATGTGATTGTAGTTTCATCCGGAATGTATATTATGCTATTTAAGCGACATCTGGCCTCGGCATAGAGCACTTCGGAAAAAGGAAGTAACAAATAACTACGCTGAAATATGATTAGAAGTTCACATAAACGAACAGGAAACCAGTATGGATTATGTCCCTCAAGCATGTCTCTTTCTCTCGTCAAGCTGTTTGGATAAATGGGCTGTAGCCTAAACATGTGGCTCATGTTTGCTTAGATTGTGGTTGTTTTAGAGGCATACCCCTCTAAAAGTAGACCCAAAGATGGAAAGATTAAACAGACAACAAAAAGGAGGATAAAACAGCAGGTCAGTGTGAGTTTTATGAGATTTTCTTTACCTTTATGCTGCAAAAAGTGAAAATACAGTCATAAATTACTCACCCTCGTGTTGTTTTAAACTATATATATATATATATGTATATTGAACACAAAAAATGATCCAGCATTTTTTTAGAACGTAAGAGTACAGTTGTCATTAACTTTTCAGCCTTCCTGGATTCCTGTAACTAATGGCTCAGTGCACCATGGCCAGAACATTAAGAGAACGTTAAGGAATTAAAATATCTTCACTTGTGTTCCGACTAATGAAAATGGGTCTGGAACGTCTCCAAATGCAAAACATCTCTAAGTCTCATCACTGCTAAAGGAAAGCTGGAGGTGCTTTAAGAGTGGACAGACTGAGTCAGGGTAGCTAAAGTGGTAGCACATGCTCAGCAAACATGAAAGCCAGTGTTGCTTTTCTTTGGCTGCCCTTAACCAAACCATTATGTCAGCATCCTGCAACCTCTGACCTGTCTGGAAGAGGATGTTATTGGTCCAAACCAGACCAATATGGGTGTCTATTATTGTTGGGTGCTTGACCAAAGAAGAACGCGCTTTTAAGACGGCTCATCATGATGACTGATGTCTGTCTTTAAGGAGGGCTCCGAGACAGCTGGAAACAGATGCTTCAGGAATGGCCTCATGCAGGCAGGTGTATTCACTTTTTGCCCAAGAACTACAAAAGAAACACTTTGCTTGAAGCCCCACTGACTCCTCAGACAAAACATGCTTCTTAATTTCATTGGAATTCATCTTTGAAACAGAAACACGTTTCCAATTATGAAATTAGTCAGAGATGATCACTAGACGATCAGAGATGATCATTCAGGACGGTGACGAGTCTGCTTACAGACAGGACGTTAAGGAGCTGGCTATCTGGTGCAGTCACAACAACCTGGAGCTCAACAAGCTCAAAACAGTGGAGATGATAGTTGACTTCAGGAGAAACCCACCTGCTCTCCCCCAACTGAGCATCATGGACAGCACTGTGGCTGCAGTGGAGTCATTCAGGTTCCTGGGCACCACCATCTCTCAGGACCTGAAGTGGGACACTCACATTGACTCCATTTTCTGAAACAGTTCTACACCTCCATCGTTGTCATCTGCACTTCAATAACTGTCTGGTTTAGCTCAGCTACCAAATCTGACCTCAGAAGACTACGTCGAATAGTTCGGACTGCTGAGCGAATCATTGGTACAACCCTCCCTACTCTCCAAGAACTGTACTTATCCAGAGCGAGCAGAAGGGCTGTTAGAATCACTCTGGACCCCTCACACCCAGCACACTTTTTACCACACATACATGTATTTAACAACACACTTTACATGCCAATTTGTACATAACAGCTGCACATATAACGTTGTATATAGTAACAAGCCTGTACATACACTTGTCAATTTGTATATTTGCATTTAACACTATTTTTTTATATATTTATTATGTGTTTTTTGTCCTGTCTCTGTAATTCTGTTGCACTGTAGAAAACAAATTCCTCATATGTGTGAACATACCTGGCAATAAAGCTCTTTCTGATTCTGATTCTGATTAGAATGTTTAAATGTATGTATAACTTTTACTAAATCATCATAATTTTGACACCATCACTCATTATCTTTCCATAGACGGCAGCTCAATTCAAAGAGATTATTCAAAATACACTAGTGTTGCTCTCTACTAAAGAATATGCTAGTAGTTATCACTGTACTGTTGGTAAACTAATCACTAGGTTACTTTATGAAACTAAATGAATTACTTTCATGTAAAAAAAATGGGGTCTCAGGTGCAGAGGAAGAATGTTACATCCAACATTGTTCTATCCTGACAGCACACGCACATTGCATTAATGTCTTTTTGATGTGCGTGTTTACATCTGGAAGACGTATATATTTTTACAGCGCTTGCTCATCTGCAATACATCTTAGGAACATCTCGTTTTTGAAGCTAAAGGGATAGTTCACCCCGAATTAAAATGCTTTTGCTATTTTCTCACCCTCAAGTGGTTATAAAGTTTGTCTTAAAGATGTTTATGATTGCGAATGTTCGTAAAACAGACCTTTCAAAGATGTTTATCAAGTGTTTGTAAACAGCAGATGCTTTCCAGGCTAAAAGC
This sequence comes from Danio albolineatus, assembly GCA_903798035.1. Lineage (NCBI taxonomy): Eukaryota > Metazoa > Chordata > Actinopteri > Cypriniformes > Danionidae > Danio > Danio albolineatus. The sequence goes on along the minus strand of CAIGQQ010039723.1, from coordinate 611,644 downwards.
TGTATGTGACGTATGTGTGCCAATACACACACAGTTCATTACGTTTACCCTTAATAGCATTATAATAAGCATTAACAATATAGAGCTGTGGTGGCACTGGCAAAAGTTTATGATCATAAATGTGTCAGAAACAGCAAGGTGATTGACAATCCAGTGTAAGATGTGTTGGAGGGTGCCATGGTGAAATGCCTTGTAAAGTTAATATAACATAACTAGCTATTTTCCTGATCATTTTTTTACTACAGCGGAAAGAAATGGCAGCTGAAAACTTAAAGAATATCTAAATAGAAATGTATAATAATAAAAAAAACTATTTTAATATATATAAATTATACTAGCAGGCGAAACATAACATTTTAACACACATGATATACAATGTATAGTATAGTACATGTTAGCAGTGATACTTTCCCATACCTTGCAGCTATGGGTTTGTATAATGTTTCACTTAACAGGTATGGGAGTTTCTATGTATTATGTTTCAAACTCTTTGTGGTGGTTTGTAAAAAAGAAGTCCTAATTTATGTGTAGTCAAGGCATGCCAAGTAAAGCCTGAACGTGCTCTCCCTCTCTTTCTGTCGCTCAGTTATTTCAACTTTTCCTGCTAATAATGCTATAAGGTAATGTTTAGCATTATTTGAGATGTTTTTATTTCCACTGTAACTGTTGGTGCGCGTATAGTTAACTGGTAAACGCTCCCTCTTTCTCACTCTCTGTTTTTGTCCTCCTCTGAAGCAGACATTCCCAGTACGGCTGACTGCACATTTGAGAGCTCACTCACTTTGCATTGCATCACATTGGCTTCTGTTGTTTTTGGGGGCCACAGCTCTATTGGTGGTGGTGAAGTCAGGCTCAAAGATGGTTTACCTACACTGGCCATGTCTTTTGTGTGGATGGATTACTGGAATCAAAGGTAATGGCAATGGGCAAATAGGTAGCTAAACAATCACAGATTTCTTTTTTTTTTCCTGCTCTGGAGACTGACTGCAGCTCAATTCAGACTTGACACTGTGCCCACTTTGAGTCAGGGTTGAATGCATCAGGTTGCGAGGGTTCGGGCATCAATGCAGCAAGGCCTACTGGGTCACAAGGTTTATTTTGTGGGTCAACTGACATGAAACAATTTGTGCAGTGGGTTGCATGTTAATGGGGCAGTTCACCCCAAAATTAAAATTCAGTCATTATATATAGCTGAAGTCAAATGTTTGTATACAATTTGCATGCAGGATGCATTGTTTTTTCTTCTGCAGCATGAGTGAGCATCTTTCTGCATATAGTAGAGTATCTCAGTGTGACAGATGACATGGTGGCACAGTGGTAAGCATTGTCGCCTTGCAGCAAGAAGGTCACTGGTTCGAGTCCCGGCTGAGTCAGTTGGCATTTCTGTGTGGAGTTTGCATAGGTTTCCTTCAGGTGCTCTGGTTTCCCCCACAGTCCAAACACATGCCGTATAGGTGAATCGGATGAACTAAATTGTCCGTATATGTGTGTGAATGAGTGTGTATGCATGTTTCCGCTGTGTAAAACATATGCTGGATAAGTTGGCGGTTCATTTCACTGTGACGACCCCTGATGAATAAAGGGACTAAGCCGAAAGAAAATGAATGAATAATAGTGATATCATAAAGAAAGAATATTTGCCATTCTGGAGCGGTCAACATCATTTTGTTTTGACTGGTTTTGTTGTCCAGGATTGCATATCAACATTTGGCAAAATTGTTTTTTAAAATAAAATAAACGGTGGAAAAATGAATTTGTTGGACTTTGAAGATTTTTGTGATGAACAGCAAGGATCATTCACAGTATTAAGAATTAGGTGTACTGTATGTAGACATTTGAATGGAGACATTTTGAAAGATTTCTCTTGTGGACTGTATGCAACACCTTTATGTGAAATATCTTATTGAGGTCAGTTCTAAATATCCGTTCTAATCCAAAAAAACCAAAGCAATGCAATAAAATGCAAAAAAATATGCCAATCTTTTCTCCTCTATGGGCTTATTATGCGGCCTCTGTTGCTATCTTGTAGATAAACAACGTCAACCTTCTTTGCTCTGCTCATTATGAAATTATAAATACTTCAAATAGGCACTATCCTTATACATAAACCATACAGTTGCAGTCTAAACAACTACATTCTTGCCTAAACAAGCACAAAAGTACATGATGTTGTCCAACAGCTGCAATATTTGTCAAACTCTAGAGAGTTTATTGATCTGCTGTCACTCTATGTGGGCAAAGTAATACACAAGGGTAAGGTGGCTGTACAAGTGCTGTTATTACAGGAATATTGCATTTCAGATTCGAGAACCATACAGACCTGTTGTATAAATATATATTTTGTATATGTGTTGTGTATATATTCGGAGCGGTAAAATTGTACTATGATGATGCGAAAGTTATACCAAAAGATTCTAATTTCTTTTCTTTCTTTTTTTAAAAATAAATTCCATTTTTTGACCATCAGGAGACAACATATATGATGAAGAAAGAAAAATAAATTAATAAATTCAAAACATAATTTGTTGTCATTTCAGCTCAGAGATACCCAGAAGGTTAAAGAGGGGACTTTATTTGACATTAGAACACCACCAGGGTGAATAAAGGTGAAGACATTTGTTTTCATTTTGGGTGAACTCTACTTTTTACCACACTTGACGGCAAAACCAAACACGCATGTCAAACCCCTCGCTTGTGATGACTCGATGCTAAAACAAAGGGAGCTATGAATCCGTTCTTCCAATAACTACAAAAACATTACTAAAGTACTTTCCCCCACACTTTATCCTGAAATTAAACTAGCAGACGAAAGCAAGTGGAAACATCCTGTTCTTTCTTTTAGGGTTATTTATTGCCACTCCTGTCAGTGGAAAAGCCTGCATTGCTGAAAACAAATCATGTTGCAAGCATGTGTCAATGTTTATGTCAGGAGAGGATGTGGCAGGGTTTGATTTTGTTTGTCCTCTTGCATGTTTAATTAGAGTTTATGGTTTCAAACAGCAAAAACAGCCATTGAATTCTTAAGGTTTGCGCAGGGAAATCATGCAGGTGGCTGTAGCTGGCAAGTGTGCTCTCGTGCTCATAAAACACATCTCTCATCTTGTAGGTGTGAATGAAACACAAGTAACAATAAATCTGACCGTGCCAGCAGTTCTGTCTTGTGTGCCAGCATCTTGGCATGCTTCAGGGATAATAGAATGGTATGAACCAGAGTCTGTGTGTACATGTCTGCATGTGTTTGCATTTTCAATGTTTATTCTGAACAATTGAAAAATAAATAAATAAATAAATAAATCAGTCAATTAATTGATTTGTTAATGTATTACTTAATTAGAGAAAGATTGACACTGTATGGTCATTTATAATGTCATAAAAACAGTTAAGGGACACATTTTAATAATTAAATTAAATTAAATTAAATTAAATTAAATTAAATTAAATTAAATTAAATTAAATTAAATTAAATTAAATTAAATTAAATTAAATTGAATTGAATTGAATTGAATTGAATTGAATTGAATTAAATTAAATTAAATTAAATTACTAAACTAAACTAAACTAAATTAAATTAAATCGAATCAAATTAAATTAAATTACTAAACTAAACTAAACTAAACTAAACTAAACTAAATTAAATTAAATTAAATTAAATTAAATTAAATTAAATTCGGGATATTTTTGGGATAAATATCAAAGAATGCATAGGATTCGGGACATCTATAATATACACACAAACTCTCACTTGTTTTTTATCTGTCATCTTATCAGACTGTGGTTTTAATCTGCGCCATGTAAAGGAAATCATCAACCACAGATCGTCTGGTATTTTTTGGTTAGTGGGTGTTAGTTTGCTGTGGTTAGACCAGCATCACGTGTGCTTGGTGAATCACTGAAAACTGGTATTTGAGAAAGTCATTCAAACAAAACGGTGTTGTGCGCAGTGCATGTGTGGTAGAATAATGATGACTATTTCTGATCCTCATTGCTGTAATTATCTCGTAACGAAATGTAACGAAAATACAGTAATACAGTAACAACAGTGAAATATTATCACTACATTATCGTAAAGAGAAATCACAATTTTCAATTACATGATCCTTCAGAAGTGATTTTGGCTTGCTGAATTGGTGCACAATTATACTTTATTATTATCATAAAGGTTGATATTGAAAGCTGGAAAATGTTAAATTGTAATGTTTCTTACTATATTGATGGAATTAACATTTTAAAAAATAAATAAATCATTCATTTGACAGAAACCTTTTGTAACATAAAATGTCAATTCATTCATTCATTCATTCATTCATTCATTCATTCATTCATTCATTCAGTCAGTCAGTCATTCGTTTCAAACGCTAATTCAAAATGTTTAAGGAAGAGCAAACATGACATGAATATTCTTGCTTGGTTTAATTAAGGTGACATTTTTATTAAGACACCCAAAATTAAAGTTTAAAAAAGTCAAATGAAGAGTAATTTTCAGATCCAGCCAGCAATCAAAAGAGCTACAGTAATCTAAAAAGGTTGACTAGACATTATAAACTATCCTAATAATAACAATGCAATAACTATTAATTCTACAAAAAGGGATATTTACTACAGTAATATGTGACGCTAGACCACAAAACCAGTCAAATTCATGAAATGTAGATTGATGAATCACCTGAAAGCTGTATAAATACATTTTCCATTGATATATGGTTTGTTATGACAGGACAATGTTTGGCTGAGATACAACTATGTGAAAATCTGGAACCTGAGAAGAAAATGCAAATACTTTAAAAATCTATGTATATGAAGGTTTGCATATGTATAAGCTATGTAAATGAAGTGCACATTACTTATAAAATATACTTTTGATAAATTTACTGTACAAAATGTCCAAAAATACCTATATGAAAAAGGATCCTTATATACCCATACTATTTTAGACATTACATGCAACATAAGACTGTTTTTTTTGTGGTCCATGGTCACATATGTACTGTAGCATCCAAAGAAATGTCATTGTTTCTCTAAACAAGCTGAGAGAAAGTGACACCTCTATGATTATGTGTAACTCGTAATGTATGCTTTTAAAAGACTGTTGTAAACAGATCAGTAAAATCATCAGTTATCAGTCAGGGCTCACTGAGCGAGCAGGACCCAACAGTGGCTTGGAAAAACTCCAAAGTCATACCAGTTCTGGAGAAACATCTTCTTGGAAATCACATCTCTCTCTCTTACACTCAATACTGTTTTACATATCTGTGATTGGCACCTTTAAGTGGCCTGAAACTCTATGCCTACAGGGTATGAATATTTCTGTTCTTGCTCTTCCAGCATTGTAAAGACTTGTACTTTGCCAAACAACTCCTCTTGCACTCCATAACCTTTAGCCAACAAGTTTCTCAGATGAAAATAAATAATCTAGCTGTGTAAACAAAACAGTTCCCTGTTGTTGTTTTTTTAAAGTCAACATAAAAATGGCTTTAATTCTGATCAAGCCTAATGTTGTAGACCCGTAGTCTCCTCAAGGTTACTTTCAGATGTGTTTGTTCAGTCAGCGTGAGATCTGCTATATGCATTGGTTGCTCTAGCAATGATGTAGGCGTCAGTACTATGCCAGGAGATTTTTTTCGACAACAACTCAGGCGAGTGAGTATGAAATAAGCAGGAAAAACCAGGACATTCTTCCTCAGCGGTACCTCGTGGGAGAACAGGCCTTGTGATGGACTGGAGCAGACTTGTAAACTTCAGGCTACAAAAACAACTAACTGTGCGTAAATCTGATTTGGGTCGTAAAGTGTGAACAACTGTGTTTTGTGAGTAATAAAAACCAACAGATTGTGGTTGCCCAGACACCACAGTTGTTCAGAAAGCGTGTGATTTGTGGAATGATTGTAAAGTTTCATTATTTGTGTGTGTTTTAAGGCCTGCTGCTTACAAGATAATTTAAAGCATTCAAGGCTAAGACGCCATGCTTTCTTTCTTTCTTTCTTTCTTTCTTTCAGAAAAGAAGTGAATTAAATTTGTCAAGGAAATAGACAACAATTGCACTATAGCACAGCACGGTGGAGATGATAGTGGACTTCAGGAGAAACCCTCCTGCACTCCCCCCACTCACCATCATGGACAGCACTGTGGCTGTAGTGGAGTCATTCAGGTTCCTGGGCACCATCATCTCTCAGGATCTGAAGTGGGACACTCACATAACCTCTATTGTGAAGAAAGCCCAGCAGAGACTGTACTTCCTCCGTCAGCTGAGGAAGTTCAACCTGCCACAGGAGCTGCTCGTGCAGTTCTACTCAGCTGTCATCCAGTCCATCCTCTGCACTTCAATCACCGTCTGGTTCGGCTCAGCAGCCAAATCTGACCTCCGTAGACTACAGCGAATAGTCCGGACTGCTGAACGAATCACTGGCACTACCCTTCCTACACTTCAAGAACTGTACTCTTCCACAGTAAGTGAAAGGGCTCGCAAAATCACCCTGGACGCCTCGCACGCAGCACACTTCCTGTTCGAACTGTTACCGTCTGGCCGGCGCTACAGAGCACCGAGCATGAAAACTGCCAGACACAGGAAAAGTTTCTTTCCTCAGGCCATCTACCTCATGAACAGTTAATATTTCTCCTATTGTGCAATAAACATGCAATACTCTCTCATACGCACTTGTACACAGCACCTTATAATAATATACAATGCAATACTTCTCCTTACGCATCTGTACACAGCACCTTATAACCTGTATATTTATAACAAATCTGTACATACATTTTAACATCCAGATCTTGTTGGACTGACTGCATCTGTTTAATGTCTATCGTCTTTTTTTATATTTATTCTGTGTTGTCACTATGTCACTTTATGTACACTGGAAGCTTCTGTAGACAAAGCAAATTCCTTGTGTGTGTGAAGCACACTTGGCAAAAAAACTGATTCTGATTCTGATTATGAACACAACAAAGTAAGCACAAATACAATCGCAAATAGCCATTAAAACATATTCTAAAATCCATCAACATACTATTCTGCTTAGGAAGTTTTTAAAGGGGACTGATTATGCCTCTTTTTACAAAATGTAAAATCTCTGATGTCCCAAAAGTGTGAATATGAAGCATCAACTCAAAATACCCCACAAGTAATCTGCCGCTTTTATGCTTTGAATCTGATTGTGCCATTTTGATGATTGCTGCTTGGAATTGACAAGAGATTTTGCTCCCAGCCCTGTTTTAAAAGAGGGCGGAGCTACAAATGCCTGTGTGTCAGCATAGTGGCAGATTGAAAAACAAGACTAACTTCCTATGCTAATGAGGGAAAGAATGTCACTAATGGGCTTGACTTTCCCCCTATGATAACAAATACAAAAGGAGAATGTCAATCAAAGCGTTACTGCACTGTTTTAATCAACTCTGATTATGAATAATAAAATGAATACATTTTTACCATTAGTTCAAGAGTTCACACTTAGCTGATGATTGGTAATAAAGCTAGTTTGGCATGCTGTCCCGGGAGAGAGCCCTGAGCTCATAAGATCCTCGAGCCTGGGGCTCCCTCCTGTTTGCAGGGCGAGAGGGGAGTTTGAGCTCAGGTAGATCTCGAGAACTCCCCGCCCTCCTGCTGCTTATAAATTGCTATGAGGGTATGTTGCTGGTGGAATTTGGTATAGTGCTGGTCTGTTTAAGTCAATTCACTTATGTCTCATGTTTTTGGACTGTGGGAGGAAACCGGAGGACCCGGGGAAAACCCACGCAAGCACGTGGAGAACATGAACTCCGCACAGAAATGACGACTGGCTGGGTAGAGGCTCGCGCCAGAGGCATTCTTGCTGTGAGGCGCATTGCTAGCCACTGGGCCACCGTGCTGCCCTATAGAGGAAAAAGGGGAGGAGAGGGGGTGGAAGGAGGGATTCTTCAAGACGAAGATGACTAAGGTAGGATACTTTGGTTATTTATACTCAGCTGGGAATCGACTGATTGGTGGATTGTGCATTAGCTTGACTCTGGTCCAGCCGTGTCAATCATAAGCACGCGCTCCTCTCGAAATTAGTTTATAACTAAACTTCACAAGCTATTTATATTGACAGACTGTTGCCAGAAAACTGTTTAAAAAGTAATTGTTTTGTAAAAATAGTAAAAACTAACCACATTTGTAGTACTTTTAATATCCAAAAGCAGCTTATTCCATAGCAATGGCCCAGAATAAGTAAAAGACCAATGACCATGCATGGTTTTAAAACAACCTAAAGCAAAATCCATACAACTTACAAATTGTTAATCCAAGTTAAGTGGACATATTTTTGAGCTCAGAGTTGAATTTACTCATAAAAATGATTTAACTGCATGTTTGGAGCTGTTTGTTTAATAAATGTAAAAAAGTATATTGAGAAGACTTTAAATGTTGATTTCTCCATATCTTCAAAAAATAAAAAGTTGAGTTAACTTTCAATTTTAAAGCAACCGGCTGCAAAGACATTTTGAGTTGTGCCAAATTATTCTGTAAAGTATCCTTGACTTAAACCAGCCTTGTTAGTCAACTTAAAAAATGAATTTGGCACAACTTCATCCACTGAAGCTTAATAAACTCAAAATTTCTTTGCAGCCGGTTGCTTTAAAATTTTAAGTTAACTCAATTTTTTAAATTTTTTTACAGTTTAGTTTTACAACAATGTTGCTTGTTTACCCTTGGTAAACGTGCATTTAAATAAGAGGGTGCTTTATTATTAATAATGTTATGTACTATTTTAATTTTGATGCATTTTACTTTAATATTATTATTATTAGATTACTTGGAGCCAGTGAGGTTCATGAAATGGGAATGAGACAAATCAGACAACATGGAGATGAATGCATATGCAAAATGACATGAAACTTAGCATGACACTAGTAACTTTAAATTGTTTTTATGAGAATACTTTTTGCCAGGTTAGATCATTATCAAGGACACATCCAAATTCTCTCCTATTGTAGGTTTGACCAAAATTAATTGCTTTAAATTCATATGGTGAAGACCACACAGTGTTTATATTATTAAATTAGACACTTTATATTATTGTACAGTACCTACATATAGTTGGAAAAAACTGAAACCACAGTTAAATTAAGTATTTGTTCTGTTGTTTCTATGCTTGTAATTTGTTAACTTTTTTTTTATGTAGATGCACTTTCCTACAGTCACCCAAATCAGTCTAAAATAATCAATAATGCTGAGTTGAGTAAGTCATCTGGTGAAATTGATTTCATATATCATAACAAGTAAATACTGCGATGTCTTTTCATATATTGTGCGAGTGTACTGTAAAAACAGGCTTCATAGTGAAAAACATCAATTGTCAAAACACAATGGCATTTTATTTCCACTGTGATCAGACTGTTTACATACGATGATCAAATTGTGATCAACAGTACAGTGGCCTTACGACCTGCACAGGTATGTGTGAAGAGTCTATCTAGACTGTATGAGCCGCTTTGTGTTTGTTCATGAAATAGTTTCTACTGTATCTACTGAGGTTGCAATAAGAATCCAACAGAACAATGTTTGCCGTTCGTGATTCAGAAATGAAAAGATATGAATGTCTACGTGAAGTTTCGCAGTTAATGTTCATTCATCCGCTATCATATGAGATCCAAAACTGCACATATTTAAGAGTGTTTCTCTATTATATTGCCCATATAGTTAATTCATCCTCTCTGCAATGATATTTAACCAGTTATTTGTTATACTTTTACACCATGTTGACCACTTCATAGTGCACTTGGGCGGATAGTACAGTATGTAACCAGGTCAATAATAAAGACAATCTAACTTGTTTCAAGTTTACAGTTGAAGACAAAATGGTTTGCTCTTGTGTGTTGTTTTTTATATTTCCCAAGAGTAATGACAATTGCTTTTGGACACAGTCTTACTTATTTTAGTTTGGCTCAATATTATAGTCAATATTTAATTAATAATATATGGTCAATAATATTAGCACCCCAAAAAAAAGTAAGAATATGTCCATATGTAATTATCTTTACTCTTGGGAAATATAAAAAACAACACACAAGAGCAAACCATT
>CAIGQQ010039723.1:589967-601207 GCA_903798035.1 Danio albolineatus | reverse complement strand
TATATATATATATATATTTTTTTTTTTTAATTGGCTACAGAACAAACCACTGTTGTTAGTTAACCTAAGTAACCAAGTTGAGTCTTTAAGTTCATTTAAAAAACGGCATTTGCTGTTTGTTCAAACTATTTATCCAAAATAAGCTCAAACAACCAGATTCAAAAAATGTTTTTTCAATTTCGTTTTTATTCATTCATTTTCTTTTCGGCTTAGTCCCTTTATTAATCTGGGGTCGCCACAGCGGAATGAATACGTTCATTTAGATTTTTTTAAAAAACAAGTTGTCTTAATAACAAATGTTTTTGCATGTGTGTATGTGTGTATTAGTGCATGTGCAAGTGTTTCCAACGCTGAAAGTAAATATCAGGGTTTATACGGTCATGGAAAACCTGGAAAAATCATGGAATTTTGAAATGGCATTTTCCAGGCCTGGAAAAGTTTTGGAAAAACAGAAAAACCCACAAAGTTTTGGAAAAGTCATGGTAAACAGAATACTTGAATATGGGTTATTTACTTCTTATCTGGCATTGGCCAGTCACATACTCTCACATTATCAGTGCTTTGTGAACATTATCTAAATCACTATTACATAGATATAAATATACATTTAAACTAAATTGAGTGTTGCGTGTTTTACGATATGCTGTAATAAAGTTGAACATGTATTGTTTTTCTTTTACCACACATATGTAGACATTAGATGAAACATTACGTCATGAAAATTCACTTGAAAGTCTTGGAAAAACCATGGAAAGGTCATGAAATTTCAAAAGTAAAAACGTGTATAAACCCTGGAAAGTGCAGTTAACAGTGATGCATGATGTCCTTGATAAGGTCAAGTGAGTGTTGTGAACAGTCTCAACATTGGCAAACAGCGTTCCTTATTACTCACCCTGCCACCCTTTAAGGGGAAACACGGGCACGGTCCACTGCAGTCCCGCCCTGCACACGGCTCCTGGAGTGTTGACCCCTGCACATAAACACACACACACACACACACACAAAGAGACCTGATTAAATCCTGTAGGTCAGAGTCATACGTCAATGAAAACAGCACACTCTTATATGGCTGACACATTAATAAAGAGCATCAATGTACTGCACGCGTGATGACAACATCCATCAACATCATCAAGAGCATCATCTGTTCCATTTAAAACCAGCAATGATATTTTATGAGCAACTTTTGCTTTTTTTTTTTGCGTATTTGTGAATGTATGTAACAAAACAACAAGCTGTGGCATAGTTTGTTACACAATTGTGTCCCTGAGGGCGAGCGAAGATCAGCTGGACAGCAGAAAGTGGTATGCGATCCTACAGAGAAACAACAGATGAAAATTGCTATGGATTTTAGCCTCCGGTACAGCACGGCAATACATCTACTTCACAAAAAAAAAAAAAAAAGAGGAAAAGACTAGAGGTCATTCCTTTCAAGATCGTGAGATACCCTATACATCCAATTGCTAAAGCTACTATAGAGCACATAGGCTGATAGATGGGAGCTCTATTGTGCCCCCTCTCCATGCTGAGATCACATTCCAGAGCGTGTTTGTCCCACCCTTCCTAGTTACATATCTTTTCATTGCTGCTTTTCTTCTTTCAGATTCCTGAACATACATAATACTGTACATACAGTACAGTATTGTTAACACAACCTGTCACCAGGGGCAATTCTAGGGCTTTCAATTTAGTGGGGCTCATAACCCTATGAGGGTGAATTAAAACAACCCATTTAGAGTGTATTAATGATATTAGTACTTTGAAGCATACTGGCTGTTGATCTCTCGATACAGCTCAATGGATTTCTCATTGTTTTTCATCTGCTATATGCAAAACACTACATGCACTCATAACACAAACATCAGATTCTCCATTCTCCATCCTGCAAGACAAGCTCTGTGAAATGCAATCCTCTTCATTCCGCAGATCTGTGAAGAACGTGATCAATGAAAGCTGCACATGCATATAAAGGTCTTTTAAGTGGCCTGCCCTGCTGGAGTTCAGAGGTCACCAGATAGCATTTCACTTTGATTAAAGGATGAAAAGGTGCAGACAAGAAGGGATGAAGACCCCATGAGGCTCCTGGACAGTGGCTGCTTGGCTGAAGGGTCAGGGGTGTTCGGACAGCCGATGAGTTAAAAAAAAAACCTCAAAGGTCTTATACTGATAACCAAAAACTCATTTACTAGTCACAAGAGGGATGTGTGTGTGCATTCGTGTGGTTTGTCCTGGTATTCATTACACTGTGGAGACCAAATGACCCGTTCCAGTATAAAAATACCAGTAATTTTTGACATTATGAGGACACTGTTGGCTCATAAATCATCTAGAATGAATTATTTTGAAAATGTGAAACTGCAGCATGGGCCGGTATAAGATTCTGATGGTATGATAACCTTGGATAAAAATATCACGGTTTCACGGCATGACGGTATTGTGTTTACTGCTCTAAAATATATTCTTTTCAAATGTCTGGCTAAAAAACAAAACCTTTTTCCCCTTTTCACACAATATATTTTATTTTGAGAAACATTTAAAATTATTTTGGAGCAGTAAACATGTCAGGCTAAATGATTCAAAAGAATCACTTCTGCTGTCTTCATTAGTTTCAAGATGTCTTTCCAATTTACACCTAAAAAATAAAATGTAAATGTAAATAAAACGGTTATTGTCCCATGCCTAAACTGCAGAACGTGAGATAAAATATAATAATAAAAAATATTTGTTAATTAACAGTTTCCGAATTCACAAGTGTGCTCTGTTTATTTACAGCTGTGAATTGCATTATGGGAGTTTCAGCTCTGCGCTGTCGACTTTAGATGTTGAAAATATTGAAATTTCAAGTTTAACTAAGTGACATTTAGTGACATTTTAGCAGTCTGAAACATTATAATGTATGAGAAATCATTCATAAAAGGCTATAAAACAACAGAAAATGCACTGGCAGTTTATCACAAGGTTTTGTCCCATAATGTACAACACCCATAATGTCCCACAACACACAACACAGACAATATATCACTTTAAACTGTACTATACTAATAAATGAGGGGGAAAAATAATAATAAAAAAATGGAAAACTGTTAATTTACTGATGTGTGTCACGATCACCAGCGATCTAGCAGCCAGAGATCACTGGTAAACACTCACATTCACACAAACTACAAATCCGCCATTTCATGGACTACATATTCAGTCATGCAACACACACATACCTACTCCACCAGTGATTGCAAACACTCACACAGCTGAAGCTGCTCACAGACTGATTACCTGGACTATAAGTACATCTCAAACACACCCAATGGGGCTGAGTCTTGTCTTCTGTTCATGTGACACGACAACACGGTTTCCTTTTGTCTTGCTTTGCTGTGTTTTTGATCTTTGCCTTGTTTATTTGTGTATTCCTGTCCGCTGCCTGCCTCTGACCATCTGCCTGCCTATTGACTACGATTCTGGATTGCCTGCTGTTTGTCCCTGTGTTGTCCATTGCTTAACTGACCATTCTAATAAACCTATATTTGGATCCGCACCCCTGTTGTCTATGTCACTTCCCCATGTTACAATGTTGATGATAATGATGGTTTTACAGTTTATACAGTTTTACAGTTTATAAAAATGATACGCGTATAGAAAATGCACACCAAACATGAAAACACAACACGTGTTTGTGTGTGTTTATGTGGACCTGTTATTCATCACATTGTGGAGACCAAATGTACCTTCAAGTATAGCAATACCATTCATTCATTCATTCATTCAATTTCTTGTCGGCTTAGTCCCTTTATTAATCCACAGCGGAATCAACCGCCAACTTATCCAGCATATTTTTTACGCAGCGGATGCCCTTCCAGCCGCAACCCATCTCTGGCAAACATCCATACACACACATTCACACTCATACATTACGGACAATTTAGCATATCCAATTCATCTGTACCACATGTCTTTGGACTTGTGGGGGAAACAGGAACACCCGGAGGAAACCCACGCAACCACGGGGAGAACATGCAAACTCCACACAGAAATGCCAACTGACTCAGCCGGGGCTCGAACCAGCGTCCTTCTTGCTGTGAGGCGAATGTGCTACTCACTACGCCACCGTGGCGCCAAATACCATTCATTTTTGACTTTTTTTTGACATTTTTTGCTCCCCATGTGAAAAAAAACATAGAGAATGAAGTATTTAAAAAAAGTAAAACTGCAGAATGTTTTCTGTGAGAGTTAGGTTTATGTTGATAGATATTATGTACAATTAAACATCATTAAGTTATGGGAAGTCCCCATAAAACACAAAAAACCTACATGTATGTTAGCGTGAGAACATATATGTGTATGTTAATCCGTCTCTACTCTGAAAGACACATGACTGCACAAAGCCATGCGACTTTTCCAACTTGTGACCACATTTTTCTGTAACAGAGAGCTTTTGGCTGAGGCTAATAATGCTGGATTATAAAGGGGAGTGAGAAAAGGAGTACGGATAAATAAATAGGGGTACAATAAAGGGAACCAGAAAAAAGTAGGTTAGGAAGCTGGAACTGGCCTCCCTTTTGCTGATCTCTTGTTCACCACTATTTGCTCTGACAGAAACAGGCCAGGAAATACACAGTGAGAGAGTCAGATAAAAGTAGAGACTGAAAGAGAGAGAGGGAAGCAAAAATCAAGCACACACACAGACAAATCCTGACCAAATATAGGCCTAGTGAAGAAGTGTCTGGGAACCAAGGTAAGACCAAGACATGATGAGACTTTGAGGGGTTGAAAACAAAAGTAAAACTGAGTTTAATTAATCTTAAATCCTTCTGAAAGAGACATTTTACTGCCTAAAAATGTATATTTAAGCCCTCGTTCACTCAACTTATTTTTGGATTGTTCATCAAGGGTAAACACAGTGAAATGAACCACCAATATTTATCAATAATCATTTTTCATTCATTCATTTTCCTTCAGCTTAGTCCTTTTATTCATTAGGGGTTGCCACAGCGGAATGAACCCACGCCAACAGGGAGAACATGCAAACACAGAAATGTCAACTGACCCAACCGGGAGTCGAACCAGTGACCTTCTTGCTATGAGGTGACAGTGCTAACCACTGAGCCACTGTGCCACCCTCAATAACCATTATATAACTAACGATAACATTTATCAACAGACTTTACAACTGAACTGGTACAATCATGACTGCATAAATTATGAGCATTATATTTAAAATATCGTATAAAGATATCCGATGGAAAAATATAATTTTAAATGTTAAACTGAAACCACAAGTTGTTGGTGGTAATTAATTTATCTCAATGACTAAATCACAGGATATTTTATTCAAATGTTTCATTAAAAGGAACTCACAAGCTTATTCAGTCACAAAACACCCCTGTGTTGCTCAGATTTACACAACAGTTTTGCTTTGAAATTGTTTGTAATTATTTTTGTTCGAAACATAAAGGGAAAAAAGTTAATCATGTTAAATCATACTAGGTAATATTAACTTGTTGACTTGTTTAAAGAACATTTGTATGAAATTACAAAAATGGGTAACGCTTTAAAACAATAGTCCATTAGTTAATATATTTATTATAATATTTATTCAACTTTCTTAATGTGACTCGCATGACAAGCACAACTTTGGGTTTTAATAACGCACAGTTAATGTTGAACTATGATTAATAAATGCTTTACAAGATTTCTCATACTTAGTTAATGTCAGTAAATACATAAACTAATACTAATGGACCGTCATTCTAAAGCGTTACCTAAAAATGTACACAATTACAAATATAATGCTACAATCATGAAAACAGCTGTACTATTCTTATGATAATACTTCATTTTATCATGGGTTTTAATATAAAATACAAGATAGAAGTGAGAGAAGTGTATTTCTTTTAATAATACAGTATCTTGATTAAAGAAAATACTAAAATACATATACATATATATATACATATACAAATACATATACATTTCTCAAATTGTACTAATATGTTTATAGGCCATTACAGTTTGGTTCAAAATCTCAAAAGCAAGTGATCTGTGCAGATTTATGTGTCTTTAATGGCATACTGGCAAACAAATAATTACTGTACCTTATAATTATCTTATACAGAACAACTAGACGGACAGCAGGTGGCAAAACGGAAAGCAGAGAAGGATAATCCAGTCTCTCTTTTTTTTTTCTAAAAAGCCTGTCCCTGTGGACATCAGGCTCCTTTGTCACCCGCTTTTCAGGACGCTTAACCCACCTGGCGAACTGAAAACATAAGCCACATATGTACATTTAGGTCCCTTTCCTGTAAGTTAAGCAAACCTCCACGACAAGGAGCAACAAGCCCCTCTCAAAAGCACACCTTGACATTCCAGTGCAGCTTGTTCAGTGGAAATGAATTGAGCTTTTTGAAGCAGGACAAAGAGCGCAACTTAAGGCGAAATCTCTGAGCACACATATCCACACACACACACGCACAGCCCTGCAGGCAAGAGGATGGGATCCATTTACGCACTTAGCCAAAGAAACCAATGGGGGTCTTGCCTTCTTTCCTACTGTTTTCTTCCAAAGTAAAAACTGAAAGCAGTCTGACGCACTTGAAGTGTGTTTGTGCATGTTGCTTTGTGTTTGCGCAAGTCTTCATAACTTTATCTCGCTGTAAATTTAAACCTAATTTTGCACCCAGCCCAAATTACATGTGTGGCTGGAATAACATGAACTGTAACCAAAAGGGTCAAAGTGAGATTTATGGATTTGGAGAGATGCAAATGGGTACTGGGGTAAAAAGGTGAAAAGACTAAAAGAGAGAAACTCTAGCACTTTTTCTCTAAGCTGATAACCACCACATGCTCAATTCTAGTTACTTTTATTTCTAGTTTTTGTAAACTAATTCTAAAAGATAGTAGTGTAAAATGTTTATGCAGTTTATATGGAGAAAACCAACCCTACATAAATAACTCAACAAAACACAAATAGGACTAAATACAGTAGATACTGTAGAAGCTGAATATACAATCAATGAATAGTAATAAATATAATAATAATAATAAATAAAAAAGAATTTGTCATGCTATGTAAAATTAAATTAAATTAAATTAAATATTATATTTTATTATCATTGTTGTTACTGTCACCATCATCTTGCATGTCTAAAACTGTCACTTTTCACAAAACTAAGCAAAACTTGATGAAACGTTTTTGTTTCTCCCTAAATTATATGACTCAACTCAGCCAAAACTGTTTTTTTTTATAAAAGGTGAAATGATAAGCACAAATGACTTATTTTTATATTTCTAGGGAATGTTCATTCAAAAATGAAGATTCTGTCAATATTTACTCTGGAAAAAAGCTGAAAACTGCTAACTTTTAACTTGTGTTGACTTCCATAGTATTTGTTTTTGCAACAATGGTTGCAGGTCTTGTTTCATGGAAGAAATAAACTCTTTAGGGTTTGAAAGCACACAAGAGTGATTAAATAATGAGTTAATTAAAAATGTTGGTTGAACTAAGACACCATTGGCTAATTAGATGGCAATGCTAAGCCAAACTGCAAGTTGTTTGCCTTTTCTCCTCACTTTTCCCAGATCTCTGACTTCAAATCACATTAAAACACAACTATATTTATAGACTTATTTTCAGTAAAATAAGTGTAAAGAAAATGCTATAATTTAGAACAAACCAGTTCCTACAAGATTAAGTATTAAGTTAAGTTCTGCTGTTTGAAAAAATAAAGAAAAACATAAAAACAATACATTTTCTCATTAGGTCTATGTAAATCTCATAAATGACCCACACTCAAACAATTATTTTTGCTGCTTGTTCAAACAACTTACTTAAAATGGGCTGAAACATCACAATTCTTGTGTTTTGGAACAGCTTAATTGTTTTATGTTCAATCCACTTAAATTTGTAAAAGCAGTTAAGTTAACTTAATCGGTTTGTGTTGGAACAACATGAAGGAATTGTGTGGAACAAATGTTTTATAGTAATAATAATAATTCCTTACATTTATATAGCGCTTTTCAAGACACTTAAAGCGCTTTACACAATGGGGGATCTCCTACAGGACACCACCAGTGTGCAGCATCCACCTGGATGACGCGACGGCAGCCCTATTGCACCAGACCACACACCAGCTGATTGGTGGAGAGGAGACAGAGTGATTAAGCCAACTATGCTATGGGGATGGTTAGGAGGCCATGATGGACAGAGGCCAATAAGCAGATCTGGCCAGGATGCAGGGTTTAAACCCCTTCTCTTTTCGAAGAACATCCTGGGATTTTAATAACCACATAGAGTCAGGACCTCTGTTTAACGTCTCATCCTCAACACTGTACCCAAAAGACTCCTGCTGCTTATTCAAACTACTTATTTAAATTGAGCTGAAACAACACAATTCTTCAGATTTCTTTTGGCACAACTGTTTTTTTTTTTACCTTCAGTCCATTTAAATTTGTTAACTTAATAAATTTGTGATGGGACAGGATAAATAACTTGTGTGGAACCCTGCATTTGTAAGTTTTTAGTTTTAGTTTCATGTTTGTAAGTTATTATTATTGAAACTACATCAGATGTTGGCGAAGATGAATCATTATATCAGTCAGGTTCATTAATATAAACTGAATATGAACATAATGTACAGTTTCAAGAGCGACAACCACACCTAAATACACAGGAGTGAATGACCTGGATTATTGTTCTGTGTGTATGAACTCACTCCCAAATCATTAGCACCATAGTATCCATAGTAACGTTCCAGCGTCTCGAATGTTTGGTTTCCGCTATGCTTGCCCAAACGAATATTTCAGCAACTACAGACCTGTTATTGTCTGCAGTTTTAATTAAATTACAGTAGAATTGTTTTGTTTATGCTTGGGTGGCTGTTTCACAGAGTGCTCTCTTCTTTGTGTGTTGCCATGTTTGCTTATTGCAAGCATTTTTTGAGCTTGCTTACAAAGTTTACATTTACATTTAGTCATTTAACAGATGCTTTTGTCCAAAGACATGTGTAATTGAGGAGGCATTCAGCGATTCAACAAGAAGAGACAATACACACGAGAAGTGTTAATTACACAAATAAACCGTTAGTTCTCAGAGAGTTAAGTGGTAGTGTAAGGAGGGAGAGAGAGAAATAGAGAGAAGAGTGATTCTACAGGTGGGTTGTCAAGCCTGTGTGAAGCACACTTCATAAATACACAATGTTTTTTTTTATTTTTGTAATATAAAGTGATTGTAAATATGTGTCCTGTGCAAAACTCGTGCTAGTGTTAGTTATAGGGTCAGAGAGCTGAAAGAGTGTGTTTCCTACAGGTGGTTTGTCAAGCCCACTCACCTGTTTGAGGCACAGGCACACTGTTTATTTAATATGGTGAGGTAAATCAGCACAGCAAGTGATATTTGTGTCCTGGCTGGGTCAGTTGGCCCAGTTTCTGTGTGGAGTTTGCATGTTCTCCCCGTGTTTGTATATGTTTCCTCCAGGTGCTCCGATTTCCCTGACAGTCCAAAGACATGTGGTACAGGTGAATTGGGTTAACTAACTCAACCACAGAGTGTGAATACTGAATACGAGAGTGTATGGGTGTTTCCCAGTCTTATTTTGATTGCAAACCATTTGGCTTTATCTTGGATTTTTATTAGCTTATTCTAGCTTCCTGTAAGTTTGGTATGGCAACACTAACGAGGATCAAGCATTCAACCTCGACCTCTATGGTTTGTTTTCTTGCATATGCAAAAGAGAGAAAAACCCATGATACAGATTTAAATACGGCATAAGCAACTAGATATTGAGTTTTGCTCTGTATTGTCTATACATTTTGTGGATGTGATTGTTACTATCCAAAAGTTAAAGGGGTTGTTCACACAAAAATAAAAAATTACCGCTAATTTACTCTACATTTACCCCTCAGAAGAAGGTTAAAAAGTTTTATTTGAAATCGTGGTGATTTTGTGGCTGTTGATTCATAAAATGTAAGTCAACATCAGTCAACATCAACTTTGATATACAGTCCTATTATCATTTCCAGGGCCAAGACAATATATTGAGGTATTATGAAGTGAAATGATCTGGCGACAGGAAGCTCAAGCTTTTATCTTGAATGCACTCAGGGACGGTTTGCAGAGGCTGTGGATTAAAGGTAATAATGCTTTAAATAATGCTCAGTTTTTGACACAGACTGATCTTTTGCCTGTACACGTTTTTCTTTTTTGACTCTCAAAGCCACTGACTTCACTGAATCATCAAGCACCACAGCTTCAGCTATAAATATCTCCATTAATGTTCAACTGAGAACAAAAAAGTCACCTACATCTTAGATAGCCTGAGGCTGAGTAATTTCAGTAGTGAAACATCCCTACCAAAAAGTGTATTACCCAAAATTGCTAAATTTTCTAGAAAATTTGGTCTCACTTTATATTAGGTGGCCTTATCTACAATGTACTTGCATAAAAAATAAATACAATGTATTTACTGCATTCATAATGTATTACAGAACACTTCTGGGGTTCTTGAGGTGGAATACGGGCAGAGTTAGGGACAGGTTTAGTGGTATGGGTAGGTTTAAAGGTGAGTTAAGTTGCAAAGGATGGTCAACAATGTAATTACAAATGTTAATTATGAAATAAATTACAGATGTAATTACATGCAGGCATTTAACCAACCATAAGTACAATATAAAAACATGTATTAAAACAAAAAGTACATTCTAACAAACTATTAATTTCAGTGTAAGTCCATATTGGTTGAGGCCACCTATATAAAGTGGGACCGAAAACTACATGGAAACCTGTTGCCTTACACCACTCAATGTTTTCACACAAAGTGAAACTAAACAGCTCTAGCCTACACTCTAAAAAATCTGGGAATAAGCAGTTCTCTGTGTTTTGTGATTCATGTTTTTACATTTTTATGCTTTTGAATTGCATTAACAGACCTTAATCCTAAAGAAGTCGACAGAGCAGAGATCAAGGTCCCATAATTCACAACCATAAAAAGATGGAAAACACAAAATACTAAAACTGATAATTAACAGATTTTATTTACAGTGTACAGTAGTATTATTATTAACAGACAGAACTACATAGAACCAGTAAAATGTTCAGTAAAAGGATACAGTGTTCCTAGTAAAAAAATATATAAGGTGCCTTGGAGCTCTGCACTAAAAGTTCAAACTGACAACCAAGCTAATAAAGCATTATATGTGGTTTTAAATAATAATAATAATAATAATAATAATAATAATAATAATAATAATAA
>CAIGQQ010039723.1:559032-575365 GCA_903798035.1 Danio albolineatus | reverse complement strand
TATATATATATATATATATATATATATATATATATATATATATATGCACAGCATGTTAGTTAGTCAGAATAACAAGTGTTTACATTTGCTGTGATTGAAAATCAGGGTTATTCCACCAAAGACTGATTTCTTAACTTTTCTGAATATATATTTTTTTCTCTGTGAAGTTTTTTATTAACTTTTTCATATTTATTATTATTTAAAACTGTACAAAAATGTCTCCGGTGTGATAATTTCAATGTTCAGTAAAAGATACAACTGACATACCATTGTAATAAAACAGACACAAATATAAGTGCAATACTAGCTGTCTTCTTTTACTTTCCATGTCACCTTTTGCCTCTCATTCCTGCCCTTCAGATTTGGCTGCCCCGCCGGGCAGTTAGGATCGAGAGATAAAGCAAAGAAGGAATGAGAGAGTAAAGTTTGCATACAGCTGTGCGGTGCTGGGCAACAGCTGCATAGATTGCGGCAATGGTCACACTGAAAAGAATTCCTGAAAGATTTTTTTAAGAGAAAAGTGGAGAGGTTGAAGGTCACTGTTACTCACTGAAAGAGCCTGAGTGCTGTCACTGCAAGTCGTCAGTCAAAAGCCTGACTTTTAAAACTGCCAATAACATTTACACCACTTTATCCTCTTCCCATGACCTGTACCTGGCCTTCACTCTTCATATCTAGGTTCTTTTCCCCCCCATTGCTTCCAAAATAATTGTTGTTACAACCAATCCCCACTTCCACACTTTGCTAATCTGCTAATATCTCAAAGACAAGATAAGCATAACAACAGGAAGCAGTGTTGTGCAAATTACATTCAGACCAACATGCTTTGAACCGAGCTTAAAGAATAAGACACTGATATGATCTATCTGATAAGAGGCGATTAAAGCAAGGTGGGCAGATGGGCAGCTTGATAGCAGATGGTAAGAGGTGTTAAAATACATTAGCTAGGTATATTTACCCTGCAGGTGTTTGATTCACTAAATAATAGGTTCAATTAGATGGCCGGCCTGGAGGGAAGATTGTCTGCATGCCTCAGAGAGAGAGAGAGAGAGAGAGAGAGAGAGAGAGAGAGAGAGAGAGATCTGCAGGGATGAAAAATCCCTTGTCTCAGTGGAGAAGATTAAAGGTCCACAATGGTCTCTAGTAATATGTCTACGATGACAAGACAGAAGAACAAAGACGGAAGCGACAAAAACATAAGATAGAGAGACAAGAAAGACTTTGCTCTAAAATTCCACAAGCTCTTCATACACAGACAGCTTTGTGTGAGACAGACACTGAGGTGGAAAACACCATGGGAATTCCAGACGCTTAAGCTGGAAAGCGTGGTCAAGAAGACCTGGCCCCCTTCAAGGTCACAGTGACATTACTTTGATGTTTCCTAAATATCCGATGGCAGGACAAATTTTGACATTTTGAGTGTCGCTGATGGTGGGCTCTCACTACTCCTTCACAAATACTTACAAAAGGGAGTTTAAGAGGCCAACACATTGGTATGGTGTAACAAATAATATCAATAACATAAACGTTGCATTTCACAATGATTTTACGTATCAGAATTGACTTTAAGTTGCTAGCATTTCATTTCACTGATTAATAAATTTGGTAACAGCAAACACGTCATTTATTCATTCATTTATTTTATTATTATTTTTTTAAATATAAAAAAAACTTCCCTTTAAACGTTAAACCAGTTTTTAATTATAATAAATATAACAAAAATCTATTGAAATATCTGTCAACAAATTAAAACAAGATAAAACTCCAATCAGAGCTCCATTACAACTTTAACATAATACTCTAGCCTGCAGGAGTATTTGGAGTGTCGTAACCTGCAAGTTATTTAAAAATATATCTTAAAAAAACAGTATCAAGGTCTGAAGAGCAGATA
The DNA here is from genome assembly GCA_903798035.1 of Danio albolineatus. Classification (NCBI taxonomy): domain Eukaryota; kingdom Metazoa; phylum Chordata; class Actinopteri; order Cypriniformes; family Danionidae; genus Danio; species Danio albolineatus. Next base: position 573,474 of record CAIGQQ010039723.1, on the reverse strand, counting down.
AATTTAACTTAGTATGATGATGAAAAAGGTAACAAATTTGGTAAGGGGTTCTGCTGACACAACATGATTCAGATTAAGTGTACCTCAACTCTAAGCAACTAGTATCAGATACTGTATGTACTGTATCAATGGATTATATCCATGGATGATGTCTTAAAGTGACAGCAACCTAATTAATCTGCTGCTGTCTAACATTAGTAAAAAAAACAACAACATTAAAAGAAGAGAAAATGCTATTAACCAGATCACTTTAATAGCTGTAGAATAAATAATTATTTTATTTATAAATAAAAGGATGTCTGCTTGTAAGAACACAGAACGCTGCATACTGTTCACTGTATATTCTGTACATTTTATATTCTTTATGAGAATATTTGTATTTTATTTTTATTAACTTTATTTTCTACCATAGATTTACTTGACTAAAATCCTACAATATTTGGTTGACTTAAACTAGCCTCAAACTAAAATAATCTAGATGACTCAAATATGAATAAAATACCACATATTACAATCAAAAAGATTTTTCATGATTTAAAAATCAATCAAAATGTGTCAAAAAAAGATTGAACAGGAACTTTGTCTTTGAGTTTCCTTGGAACATACAATATATATTGTACATTTTTCAGACATTTCTCTGAAAACAGCAATCATAATATATATATATTCAGAGAAATGTCTGTTTTAATTGATTGTTGTTGTTGTTAAACAAGTAAATGGCCACCAAAACTCTGACATTCATCTAACTTATGTCTATTGTGTTTTGGAGAGTCTATACAGGTTTTGGGTTTATCCCTTTAATATGATATAAAATGACTTTAACCATGATCCTGCCACCCACCAGTATAGTGCCTATTTAATATGAGACTAAACACTCCCATCTACAAACACAGACATAGACAGAAATGAACAACCCCCCACCTGTCAAGAAAAAGACATAAACATGGGGCCAGAAACAAAGTAGAGGGAGAGAATGCAGAAGCTTTAAATAAGGGCTCCTTTTTAGAGATGGAGGTTCACCGGGACGCAGAGCTCGTAAACCAGAGTGATTTGTGAATGGTTTTATTTGGCTCTTCTGCTGGCAGATATTCAATTATTGTCAAGACTTTCTCCTTTGTCAAAAAGGTCACGACACGGCAGAGTTCTTTATAAGAGTGTAAATCAAGCGACATCTTCCTTTCCTCCAGCGTAAACAACAGATAATACAGATCTGAGAGCGCCATGCATGAGCAGAGGAAAGTAGAAAACGCTGAAGTCCAGTCCAGGACAGTAAAAGGGGGACGAGGGTGTTGATGGTCCCACAGCAGGAGCCCAGTGGAGCTCATGAGACAAAGTGAGACCTCCCACACCCCTTTCTGTGGGGCCCTTTACAATGATAATTGGAGACCTTCCTTGGCCACAGAAAAAACATTACAGTTATCCCTGCCACAGCAAAGCCCACCCAGGGGACAGAGATAGAGAACTACTACATACAGCCTGATGTGATTTTATCCTACATCCTGGACAGATACGTATGAAGGAGACGAGAAACAGCCATTTCTGCACCACCTGCTGCTCCGCACACCCACTCCATTTCAACATGTATGGCAGGAGGCCTTTTGAAGCGTATTATCAGTTTTCAGCTCTATTCTTCTATTAGATCTGTTGAAACAGCAAAATCGTCTCACAATAATGTGTGTAAAAAAAGAAGGAAATAGAAATTGGGGATGAATTCATGTAAAAAAAAATCTGTTAAATACCAATTGACTGCAGCTCATTATTCATGGGTGTTTTATTTTACTTTATTTAGACTTTCATGTTGCATTATTGGTCATTGATCTCTGCTCCTACAACTTGTGCTTTTTATTTTTACAAACATTGTTTAAATATCAAAAAAGACAAGCATTTGAAGTATTTAATTATGATTGCTGTTTTCTAATGCATCTTCTTTATTTGTTTCTCATTATAAAAAGGTTGAAGACAGATCGGCCTCTTGCATTAATTAAATAAGTGCATCCTTTTTTTATGAATGAAGGCCCCAAATTACTTCAAGGGACACTAAAGAACAATTTGTTCTGATGTCGTTTCAAAGAAAATTAGGCCAAAATTAAGTCCATTTGGAGTTCGCTTCAGGATTTCAAAACAGCTTGGCAAAAAGTGAACTTACTGGAAAATGCCACTCCTGATCTGCTATTGGTCCATGGTAATGACATACAGTAATAAGCATACAGTAGGTGGCTTATGTGGCTCCGCTCTCTCTTTGGTATATTCTGGGTGTGTTCCAGTCCACTTTTAGACATGCACTCACAAACTTTCTTTGGGGAATACCCAATGCCATTTTGAAGTCTGTTTCACTTCATTAAGATACCCTCAATCCTTCGATTTTGAAAGAGGGAGCCAGTCGGCTTCATATGTTCACTCTAGCACGTTTATGTCCAAGAATGCAATGTGATTATGATGTCACAAAAGTATGGTCCTTAAGTAGTGTGTTGAATTGGAAGGAAAATATGCAAGGCTGCAACCCTCTAGAAACTGATTTGACTGGTTTGGGGCATTTTATTTAAACTCATTGAGATGTTCCACCAGAAGTGGACACTTGTGTGAAATAATCAATGACGTACATCCGAGGGAACAAGACAGAGGGAAGTTAGCGAGTGAAGGGCATAAAAGAACTGGACTGGAATGCAGCATCAGTCCTTTGAGGCTTGACATCTGCAAATAAAAACATGACCATATCTTATAGTACAAATTCAACGCAAATATCAGAATGGGGAAGAAAGGTGATTTAAGTGACTTTGAACAAGGCAGGGTTGTTGGTGCCAGACAGGCTGGTCTGATTTTTTTCAGGACTTGCTAACCTACTGGGATTTTTATGCACAACCACCTCTAGGGTTTACAGAAAATGGTCCGAAAAAGAGAAAATATCCAGTGAGCGGCAGTTCTGTGGGCGCAAATGCCTTGTTGATGCCAGAGGTCAGAGGAGAATGGCTAGACTGGTTCTAGCTGATAGAAAGGCAACAGTAACTCAAATAACCACCAGTTACAACCGAGTTACACAGAAGAGCGTCTCTGAACACACAACATGTCCAACCTTGAGGCGGATGGGCTACAGCAGCAGAAGATCACAGGTGCCGCTCATGTCAGCTAAGAACAGGAAACTGAGGCTACAATTCACACAGGCTCACCAAAATTGGACAATAGAAAATTAGAAAACCGTAACCTGGTCTGATGAGTCTCCATTTCTGCTGCGACATTCGGATAGTAGGGTCAGAATTTGACGTCAACAACATGGAAGCATGGTTCCATCCTGCCTTGTATCAATGGTTCAGGCTGTTGGTGATGGTGTTATGATGTGGGGGGTATTTTCTTGACACACTTTGTGCCCATTAGTACCAATTGAGCATCATGTCAATGCCACTGCCTACCTGAGTGTTGTTGCTGATCATGTCAATCCCTTTATGACCACAGTGTACCTATCTTCTGATGGCTATTTCCAGCAGGATAACACGCCATGTCATAATTTATGAATCATCTCAGACTGGTTTCTTGAACATGACAATGAGTTCACTATACTCAAATGGCCTCCACAGTCACCAGGTCTCAATCCAATAGAGCACCTCTGGGATGTAGTGAAACAGGAGATTCACATCATAATTGTGCAGCTGACAAATCTGCAGCAACTGTGTGATGCTATCATATCAATATGGAGCAAAATCTCTGAGGAATATTTCCAGTAACTTGTTGAATCTATGCCATGAAGGATTAGGGCAGTTCTGAAGGCAAAAGGGGGTCCAACCCAGTTCTAGTAACGTGTGCCTAATAAAGTGGTCGGTAAGTGTAAGTGCAGAACTGCAGAGCTCGTACAGCATTTATTTATATATTATGTGATGCTTTGTTAACTGCAGTTTTCTCAATATTGTAATTAAGTTAATTAATTAATTAGACAATGTTTTGTAATAATTTACTGCTGGGTAAAGATTAATTGTGATTAATTGCATCCAAAATAAAAGTTTGTTTTGACATACAGTAATGTACAGTATGTGTGTGAATTATATATATTTATTATGTATATGTGATACACACACATAACTAAAAACATAGATATTTTAATTTATATACCAATTGTAGCACATACATATATATTTTATATCTAAATATAAATAAATATTTTCTCAAATATATGTATGCATGTGTGCATTTCGGAGAAACTCAACGAATCTTGGAACAACAGAAAAAAGCAACATTTTAAAGAATATAAATGACTTACATTTCCTAAAATGTCCTTTATGAACACACCATATAGTTACTGTTTGTTTGTCACTAAAACTAACGGACTTGTGCTTCAGTTCGCAGCATTTATTTGCAACTGTCTTCGTATCCCCAAAGCACCTATGATGACACCTTTAAATGCTGGTAGATTTCTGTACACAGGTACATCATGTTAAATACTTCTTAAGAAGCACAGAGGTAACATCATGGAACCTCTTTAGAACAATTTCTGACTGATTTTGTTGTGCATGCCAAAACTGAAATCCATCCAGTCAGATATGTCCTCATGTCATTTAACTGTGCAAAAACACAAGTGATAAATATCTTTCCAGAGACAAGCTCAGGCGTATTCATAAAACTAACTATCCGTGTTGAGGAATAGGACAAGTTCACAATTATTTCTCTAATAAAGGAGATAAAACATTCTGAACTTGTCCGTTTTTAACCTTGTCCAGAAGTGTAGTCGAAACACATTCAACCAGATTACTTTCCTAGTATAAATGATCATATCCATAGTTGAATGTGTTTCCCTCACCTAATTCTTAAATATTCCTGGTTGTTTATTACAGGCACTAGTGAGGACAGGATTACAATTCTGTTGCCTTAAATTATTTGTTTAATTTGAAGATAAATGTTAAAAGCACAGTTTACTTTCCATATCTGATTTTAACACAATAGTTTTACTGCTATCAGAGCTTCCTGTTGACTCCTTCGTCAATTATTTGACTGTAAAAGCTTATTTCTTCATTTTAAATTCATTCATTCATTCATTTTCTTGTCGGCTTAGTCCCTTTATTAATCTGGGGTCGCCACAAAAGAACGAACCGCCAACTTATCCAGCATATGTTTTACGCAGCGGATGCCCTTCCAGCTGCAACCCTTCTCTGGGAAACATCCATACACAGTCATTCACACACACACACTATGGACAATTTAGCCAACCCAATTCACCTATGCCACATGTCTTTGGACTTGTGTGGGAAACCAGAGCACCCAGAGCACCCAGAGGAAACCCACTCAACCACAGGGAGAACATGCAAACTCCACACAGAAATGCCAACTGACCCAGCCAAGGTTCGAACCAGCGACAATCTTGCTGTGAGGCGATCGTGCTACCAACTACGACACTGTGACGCCATTTCTTAATTTTAAATTGAAAGTTGGCCATACATATAGTACACCAACCCATAAACCTTACATTTAATCCTTAGAATGCTGCACCTAAGAGTAAAAAATGACCTGAATTCACTTAAACCTCAAGCAGCTTAGGTTAATTTCAATTCCCAGATCTATTTTGAACGAACAAACAGCCTTCTCTTTCATCATAATCTCTGTAAATATCTAGGTTTCCCTCATCAGTGTGCAGTATTTCATCAATATTTAATCAGTGGGCACTGATTTTTTTTCTTATGTTGGGGTCATTTTACAAAAAGTCATCAAACTCCAAGATAAAAAAACATAACTTAGTTTTTTTCCTGCTGATGAAATGGTCACAAATCATTTTTCACTCTTAGGTCAACAAAAACACAGTTTTAACCCATCTTAACAGAATAGATGTAGACAGGTCCAACCTTTTAATTGACAAACAATATGTTGAAAGTATAAATTCAAGTATAAATTACTATTTATATCAAAATCATTTAATGTATTCCCTAGGAACCAAACAAAACTCAGTATGTTCAAATGTTTAAGCTGCAGGAAGGCAATATTGACCAATCAGGTGATCATTCATATCCAGATCATCAAGACGATACATGTAATTCAACATGCAAAATGCCTTGGGATCTCATCAAAGACCATGAAGCAGGAACAGCCGGGTCATGCTCTACTGATTATCATCAAATGTAGGACCAGAGTTCCCACGGCAGGCCATGAGATGCACAAACCCTTTAGGCTTGATGATGATGAATGCACAGGTCTGACCAGGGTGAAGAGTATGAAAGAGCTTACTTTCCCCTTTCTATTTGGGTGCGTGTACATTGGATTTGGAGAGGCCTGTTAAATCCAGAAGCTTACGGGATTAGCTTTAAAAGTCCTAAAGGTTCTTCGTGTGAACAGAAAGCATAGCCATTTCAGAAATATCTAGGTTACAGATGGATACTCTATATTTTTCGTCTATAAACCTGCTCATGAAATGTGAATTGAGATGAATTGCTGCATTTCCTTTGTTACCTGGAAACCTTCTTTTCGTGCATTCTCTGAGCTGTTGATTGATGGCAGCACTGAACCTCAACTGAGCTGGTCTGAACTCGACAGTCGTTCTTGGCTCACAGCGTTTCCAAGAGATTCGCTTGGTTCACAGTCGCCAGTCACTCGTCTTATTTATCATTGTTGAGAAATCACATCAACTGACATGAATTCTTTAAGGTGGTGAATAAAAATGTGACTCTTAATCAAGAGAGAGAGAGAGATTAAGGCCGAATAGGTGAGGTCAGGCTACAATGTGAGGTATTATTTCTAAGATTTACACTAATGCCAGGAAACATTCCACCAGATAGAGCAGGACTAAGTCAACATGAACAGAGCACTTTTCAACACCTCACGGCCAGTTTTCATTAAATGCGGCTAAACAACTTGATTATATCGTTCTGCTTTACCGATTTTGGTAACACAAAACGAAACAAGCTGTGTATTTGTCCACTGGTGGCCATGTTTCTTGAAAAACAGTTTGGTCTTTCCTGACTTTTAACAGACTATGAAAATAACACTGGTCAATTGTAGCCTCTTTCACACAACAAGCGAAGGGTGTGTCACGGAAAATCTTTAGTGGCTATGAAGGCGAGAATAAAACAGTTTGAGGCTCAAAAAGGTTTATTGCAGTTCTGTAGCTTGTTAAAAACCTGGGAACAGGAATCTACATGTACAGTATAAACAGTCTATAGTCGGGATTCCACCCTAACTTGAAACAAATCACTTCAAAGTTAAAAAAATAAAAAATAAAAAAATCCCAAATGTGATTTGTGTTGATTTCCGTCAAGTTGTTAGAGCAGCTGACTGTAGTATTGGTAACCTAGCAAACAACAGCAAACAAGGCAAGTATAATCAAAGACTATAGCTGACTCTTATTTCAGAAGCTGCATTCTCAAGGATGCAGACTTCAAATGTGAGTCCTTCGAAGTCCAAACAGGCCAAACCGAACATTTTGAAATGAGACGATTTAGCCTACAGAGGATGATCTTATCACCAGGCAACCAGAACAGCTACCGTTAATAAGAAGTAATAAAAATTGTAATGATTTTTTTTACAAGTGATTTTAAAACTTATTTTTTAGCGATCTGAAGTTAAAACAAGGTTTACATTTCCTTTGATCCATAAACATGCTTTGGGTCACTCAAATAAACATGTAAACTGTCTCTAAAATCACTCTTTAGTAAGACATGTCATACTTTTTTAGTTTTTTCACATGTGTTTAGATATCCAAGTCAAATAAAGCTAATTCATACATTTAAACTGGAGTTTTCCTTTAAAACCGTCCTGCCGTTATCAGCGCGCTATGAATCTTGAGACGTTCGAGGCCGCGAAGGATCCATCGGTTGTATCCTTCATTACCTGGGAAACGAAGGAGGTCGTGAGCGTCGTCAGCATGGTGAGGCTGCATTTGAAGGAGCCTTCGAATTTTTTCGAAATGAGACGGTCTTCGTCACGCCGCAATGACGCAGCACACTTCAAATGTATCCTTCGGAGGATGCAGCCTCTAAAATGAGACACAGCTTATGGCTGTATCCGAAACAGCCTACTACTCAGTAGGTACTGCATTTGAATTTAAATGTACTACTTGACTGTTATGAAAGTGCGTTCTATGCAGTATGAATGTGAGCAGTATGAATTGAACTCGAATGTACTACATACACCATTTTGTCATGATCACGTGACCTATCCATGTCAGTTGCGTCGCTTCACTCCCATTAACAAATTCTCTCGCAGTACATCATGTAATAGAGTACTGTGCATCAGATGCACACTTCAGAATCTCACTGGAAGTAGTAGGTCATCCGGGTACTTCTCACATATTCTTTTTCGAATTTGTACATACTACTCGGCTCACATACTGATTTTAACGTGCTATATAGTATGTATGTAAGTATGCAATTTCAGACGCAGCCTATAGAATATATATGTATAGTTTTGAATGGGGAAATCTTTAAGGTCAGTATGGCGAATGAAGCCCCGCCTACAAGGGGAGAAACTCAGACCAGACGTGTGCTTTTACGACAGTTTTTGTGTTCTACAAGCACACTGGAATCTCAGCAAATACTTGCTTCACAGATATAAGAAATATATCCACATAAAGCTTGAAATCTGTACTTTTAAATGAACCAACTATTTTGAAAACAAACGTTCTCTGGGTTTGTAATCAGTATGAAAAGATTGCGCGGCGCAGTCCATTCTGTTAAACGCACATCAAATGACAGAAGCAACTACTCAAACACCCACAAACTTGTAAACAAAGAGTCGCTGTCATTTTGGGAGGACATTCGCCATCAAGACCAAGTTGTGAATTAATTCAGAAGACCAACGCAATCTGACGAAGCATTATTCTGAGGATAAGAATGTGTAAAATGGCCATAAATGAGATTGGTGATGTGATACCAAATATGTAATGTAATCGTAGGGGGTCAGGGGTTGCCACAGCAGAATGAACCACCAACTTATCCAGCATATGTTTTACACAGCGGATGCCCTTCCAGATGCAACCCAGTACTGGGAAACATCCGTAAACTCACTTTCCTCACTTTCACACATACACTACGGCCAATTTAGTGTATTCAATTCACCTCTAGCGCATGTCTTTGGACTGTGGGGGAAAGCAGAGCACCAGGAGGAAACCCACATGAACATGGGGAGAACATGCAAACTCCACACAGAAATGCCACCTTTGATATTTGATAATGCCAGAGTTTTCCCCATTTAGACAGAATGCCTGAGCATACAGTCCGAGAGCCATTTAAATTTTAAGAATTTTGCCGCTGAGTGAAATGACTTGCCTTAAAGGGACTTTGGCATAATGGCAACAGCTAATTGTCACGGGTGTAATTTTTGTTGAGTTTATTCTGCATTATTCATAACTAACATTATTCTTGTTAACCTTTTTTGCACAATACAAAAACCACCTCAAGCGAGCGCAAAATCTTATTTACAAATAAAGTTTTGCTGGTTTTTTTTCAAACTATGTCATTTCCATCACTCGTTTCTCGCCATACTTAAAAATCCGAAATGGAATCCGTAATGGAATCCCTGCTCGTAATGGACTGGGAATGAAGGACTGGTCGGTGGAGCGCAGAGATGGGGGTGAGTGAATGGGAATGTATTGGATCTAGCCCCTCTTAACGAAGAGGTGGGAAAGCCTGTTGAAATACGGTCGCCTACTGTGACACCCTGTTGCTTGCTGGCTGCCAGTACAGTCCCCCTGACAACACAGAAAGCACATGTAATTCCAGATGGATACCAAGTATGGCTAGTGTTTCGCTCAAATTGCTCCTGTCGTCAAGTCTGTGCAGGCAGACGATAATACTGCTTTGGAATTAAAACAGCTCAGAAGTAATAAGGTGAAGAAGAGAAACGTATTATTAAGGATCAACATTTTTTTGGCGAAACTTTCAACATTTTCCACAAATCACCATCTTGGATACATGCATGTCATAATGAAACCAAAATAATTTCACAACCATGCATTTTGCCTGTCACTCTTCACTCAAATCCTTTCCTTCATTTTCTCAGAGAAGATTTATCTGAGAGTTAGAGAGGCAAAAAACATGACATGTTTCTGCAAAAGTAAGATTAAGAGTATGCCACCATTATAGGCCAACATACTGTACAGCGCTCAGCATAATTGAGTACGCCCCATTTTGAAAATGAAAATCTATTTTTCAGTGAATGCAAGCAATGTATTGTGGTGCATTTAAACTAAACAGATTTATTAAACAGATATATTTATTAAAATTATATTTTAGTCACCAAACATATTTAGAAATTGAAAGATAATACAATTAAATTCAAGCAAAATATTGCAAAAAAAAAAAAAAAGACAACCTACAAGATTTCAACTTCATTCTTCCTCTTTTAAAATTTGTATTTAATATTTTTCTATAACATATACATTTGTGTGTACTAGTTTTTGGACCGTTATTGAAAGTTATTTTGTTAGATAAGCTCCAGATTTGGCTTCAGTACTGACTAATCTAATGTAAATGCACAAATATAATATTGTATAGCTTCCTATTAATATATGAATTTAAAAGATAGATTTGTGAGGAGTGTACTTGTATACGCTGAGCACTATATGCAATCTCATCCCTCTTTTTGCATTAATTATGTAGTAGAAATCTGCAAAGCTTTTTTGTTGAATTCAAGTGTGGAATAATTTCATCATCAGCTTGACAAAATGTATTATTTATGGATGATTCCTTTCCTCAGTTAACATGCTGTTGCCAGTTGTTTTTTAAAGTTTATCCATAGTTTTTATTTTTTTTATTATTATTATTTTTACTATTTAAAAGCTAAAACGGGTTTAAAATATTCCAGTTTTATTTAGCATCAATTGTTGATGGAGGTAGTAATTTGTTAACTTATGATGAAATAATGAATAAATTTGAATTCTCAAATTTGATTGGACAAAGTGGCATGGTGACTCAGTGATTAGCACTGTCGCCTCACAGCAAGAAGGTCTCTGGTTCGAGTCCAGGGTGGGCGAGTTGGCATTTGTGTGTGGAGTTTGCATGTTCTTGCCGTGTTGGTGTGGGTTTCCTCCGAGTGCTCTGGTTTCCTCCACAGTCCAAAGACATGCGCTGTAAGTGAATGGGTAAACAAAATTGGCCTTACAGTATGAGTGTGTATGGGTGTTTTGCAGTACTGGGTTGCCGCTGAAAGGGTATGTGTAAATGTGTAAAACATATGCCAGAATAGTTGGCAGTTTATTCTGCTGTGGTGACCTCTGATGATCAGGGACTAAGCTGAAGGAATGTGAATGAATGAATGAATGAATGAATGAATGAGTGGACAGAGAGTGTTCATTTTGCTCCAATCCATCACAAAACTGTTCTGTGTTTGAATTGTAATGGGACAGTTGGTGTTGTGAAGAGTTGAAGTGCCATTTCTATTTGACTGCTTGGTATTTTGCACCATGTCACTTTTGACCTGCCTCTAGTTGTGTTTTTTTTTTCATAAAAATTGAAGACACTTAAATTGTCACTTGTGCACTTTTGCGTCTTTTATTTATGTATTTTTAAATGCACTGTTTTTTTTGTTTTTTTTTATGGTTTATTTATACAGTACATGTGCTTGTTTATTAAATACAGGTTTAGTTTTTAAGAATTACTTCTGTCCCTTTAATATTGATGACATTTCAGAAATGAGACTCTGAGAAACCCTATTCTAGATGAACCTTTATTGATACGCATGTTGTGTGATTGCTGACAAGAAGGTGTAAGTGAGTATTAGAGGTGATCGGCTCTGCTTCAGATTGAAGGTGTAGAATGACAGGGGCTGATGTGCTGTTGTGAATGGTGTGTTGAGATTTACTTTTAGTTTTCAATACTGAGGGGGCCTTTCTTTGCCCGGTTGACTTTCTGGCATTCGAGGTTAATGACAGTGTGATGAGGCCCGTTCTGAAGCCCAGAGCCCCCGTCACATAACTAATCATCAGTCATCAACGCATGAACCTGTGCTAACATGCAGACACATGTACATGTGTTTATATGTGCTTATGCTCCTTCATTTCACAGAGGACAGAGAAAAATAAATGTGTGCTCTCCTTGCTGCCTTTTGTGTATGTTCATCAGTCCAGGCTTTGGTTTGACATTTTAAGAAAGGCTGTTTATCTTCATGATTATCTGAATTTTGACAAATGATTGTCACTGACCATGACAGGAGAGACCCTTTCAGGCATTCCAAGCTATACAAACACAAGTTCACACGCAAGCATGCCACTTTTTTTCTAATTAATTTATTTTTTTTAACAAGCACTATGTTTTACTGCATGTTGGTCAGATATAAACAAAGTAGTTTTCAGTTCAGTTTCTAAATGGTGGCTGTAGCTGGTCATGGGACCTTCATGTCAGTCTGGAAGTCAGCCGATCCATGCACGCTTTTATCGATACAGTTGATGTCTTTATTACATATACAGTTGACATAAAAATTATTAGCCCTGGTGTGAAATTTTTATTCTTTTTGAAATATTTCTCAAGTGACGTTTAACAGAGAGGGACATTTTTCACAGTATTTCCTTCAATGTTCTTTTCTTCTGGAGAAAGTCTTAAATGTTCAGTTTGGCTGGAATAAAAGCTGATTTGACATTGTTTTTCAAACAATTTTAAAGTAAAAGCTATTAGCACCCTTAAATTTAGTTTCTATTAGCTACAGAACAATCCACTGTTAACCAAAATCTTGCCTTACTAATCAAACTTTCCAAGTTAACCTAATTAAGTTTTTAAACTGCACTTTATGCTGAATACTAGTATCTTGAAAAATATTATGCACTGTCACCATAGCAAAGACAAAATAAATGAGTTATTAAAAATTAATTAGGGAAGCATGGTGGCTTGGTGGTTAGCACTGTAGCCTCACACAGCAAGTAGGTCGCTGCTTCGAGTCCTGGCTGGGTCAGTTGGCATTTCTGTGTGGAGATTGCATGTTCTGCCTGTTGGCGTGGGTTTCCTCTGGGTGCTCTGGTTTCCCTCACAGTCCAAACACATGCAATATAAGTAAATTGGATGAAAATTTCCTTATAGTGTACAGTACGAGTTTTTGTTTGAATGAGAGTGTATGGATGTTTCCCAGTACTAAGTTGTTCATTCTGCTGTGGCAACCTATGATAAATTAAAACTCTCCCTTTGAGAGTTAAAATTTCACAGCAGGGCTAATAATTTTGACTTCAACTGCATATCTTTTAAAATTATTTAAGGCATTTATACTGATTGCACAAAAATATAATACTTTACTAATAGAGTATTGGATGAGTGACTAATAGCAGTGTTGTGCTGTCCATATTTATTCCAGGGATCTATAATAATCGGCTCCATTTTTGAAAAACCAGTGGAACTGAACTCAGACCTTGACCCATACCACAGGAAAAACTACAATTACTATTTCTGTATAGCAACTTCAGGTTATCAAAGGCACATTCAGCTAACTGACCTCTGAAAGATAGCCATCAGTATGAGATGGATCATTAGCAGGCCCACACAGAAATCTGCACACACGGAATGCAAGCATTAACTTCTTCTGATTTCCACAAAATCGCATGCCTATTGTCTGTCACAAGCATGCTACGTTAGCTTTGTTGGCAATTTAATGATGCATTCAGCTTATTTAGGCAAGACTGTTGAGATGTGTTCCATTTACCACAGAATATGTCTAAACAATGTAGACAATATCGGCAAAAAGCCTGCAGATTCGTTCAATTCAATTCGCCTTTATTTCTATAGCGCTTTTACTATAGGTTGTCAAAGCAGCTTAACTTAGAACTTCTAGTAAATTGAAACTGTGTCAGTCCAGTTTTCAGAGTTGTAGTTCAGTTCAGTGTGGTTTAATTTGCACTGCTGAAAGTCCAAACACTGAAGAGCAAATCCATCGATGTGCAGCTCCACAAGTCTCAAATCCACCAAGTCAGCGGCGATCTATATCTGATCTATGTCGTCTATTTCTAATCTTTAGAGTGCAACGATGCTAGACTCCTAATGTTAGTGGAGATTTTAGTTAGCGAGTAAAATTATAAGTTTGGTAAACATTTTTTAAAAATCTTTTCCAGCCATTCAAAATACTGTCAAAGCTAGATCAGGTTTGATGGACAGAGAAACTACCTAAGGGCGTGCTTTTAAGCACATAGCGCAGGTGCACTTACAATCCATTTTTCCTATTTTAAGAATGGGGGAAAATGGTCACTGTACCTGGCACAGGGTCTAAAAGTATTGTCCTTATGCTCTGAATCAGTTATGGGTGCTTTTTGGCCATATAATGTACATTAAATCATTCACAGTCTCATCTCTCACTTCCATTACAAGCAAGTTGTGGTCACGTCAAAGCATTTACTATTTACATTCCGGACTTTGTAAGCAGATAAACTGGGTGCTTCAATGGTGAGGAAACAGTTCTGCTCATGTGTGAGGTTAAAGCGCATATATATATTATATGCGCTTTAACCTCACGTCAAAGCATTTGTGAGTGATGATGCTGTGATTGATAGAATGTACATTAGGG
>CAIGQQ010039723.1:512713-558632 GCA_903798035.1 Danio albolineatus | reverse complement strand
TATATATATATATATATATATATATATATATATAAATAATATATATAATAATATATATTATAATAATATATATGTAGAAAATAACAATATTTTACATGTTATTCCTTTATTCTTATATTTACATATATTTTTGTGCTGCTGCACATGTGGGTGTGTGTAATAAGTAAGGCCAGACAGAATCTGCGACATTTTTTGCTATTTCTGCTGAGTAATTTGTTAACAATCTGCGGATTTATGCGGAAAGATTTTGGGAGTATCATAACTAAAATTAATATATGAAATAAAAAGTAATACCTTTTTAACTTTTATTTAATGTTTACAATGCAAATCTAATTAGATCCACTTTATTTGGTACACAAAGCAAGTCTCTCATATAAAATATCCACTAAAACACCGAAAATAGTACTTTATAAACTGTATTGTAAATAAATCATATGAATATTTTCATATTAGTCAATATTATTACTGAAATTATTTTGAAAACTGGATTAAATATACATTTACATACATTTACACCAATAAATAAACAGAATCAATGATGGGCTAAAAATGATCAGAAATCTGCAGAATTATGCGCACGCAGACGCCGTGTGGCCCTAGTAATAAGCAATGTGTGCATGCGCTTTACATCCACTCATCACTAACTCATTCTTTAAATAACAACAGCAAACAACTGACCATTGACTTTAAACCAGCTTTTAGTTGGTGAATGTTGCAGCCTATTTTAGTTGCCTCAAAATAGCAATGTGCCAACAATGTGCCTTAATGCACCTCCTTTTCAGACAAGCCTACCCATGGGTACACAAATGGGTTCAAATAAATTTCTTATTTAAAGAACATGGCGCAGGAAGAAAATGATAGCTGCGCTGTGCTGGAACTAGCAAAAAAATCACCAATCCACAGAGATCTTCAGAGGAAATGGAAAGCATGTTTGATGAATGAGAAAATGTGAGGGAGAGCAAAGGTCAAACAAAGTAAAGAGGTACTTGAAACAGTAGCTCGGCATGTCTTTGGCTCAATCCACTTCATCTATTTCAGGGGAGTCTTTAACATGACAACAGAAGTGGAAGCGCTCTAAATAGAGAACAGGAGGTGAAGCAGTTCAAAAATATACATCTGGATCTAAAAATACCTGCGTGTATTCTCTGCTCCCTCATGGGTTAATAAAGCAACACCATGTATTCTAAATTACTTGAGAAAAATCAATCTGTTTGTGTGTTCAGTTTAAGAAAGATATTTACAATCAGTCCTGTGCCATCTAATTATGTTTTCGCAGGTGTTGAGCAGTTCTCTGGATTTCCATTACATCTATTATGATTGAGATCTGTTTAGAGGGAAAATTCCAAACATATAACAGCTTGTTGTGTCATGAAAGCTGTTTCCCCCCATTGGCTTTTGGGTACACTTCAATGTCAATATTTACAGTCAATAAGGCTTTAGAGAAACACGACCCTTAATGGATATTAATACCATGGAATGAAGCTCGGAAGTTTAGAGTTTCAGGCTACTCATTTCCTTTAGTTGGAAAAAAAAACATAAAAAGATGGACAGATACAAAGGAATGTGGAGAGGGTGATTGAAGAAAACATTCGGACATTGAAACTTCTGTTAACAAGTCTTAGCATGAGCCCTCAATTAGGCGATCACCCATCCTGACAAACACAAACATGCTCTGTTTTTTATCTTCATTCTTGTACCAGGATCCTACAGTTGTCAACGATCAACATCAGATCCATCACACTCCCCTTCTGATTTCTAGCCATTTGAAATCTATTGATGTCATTCCACTGTTGCTCCTCTTGGCACCTCAGGCTGTGTGCTGCTCAAACCTCCCCGTGGCCTGCGTGCTATTGAGTTGATTGGGGTCTGCAACTAAGTAAATCCTTTGCCCATGGCAACCCCTGGTTTCAGCAGAGCTTATTTCCAACCAACAGACTGTCAAGCCCAAAGCAACACAAGCACAGGCATGAGGTCCTTTCAACAGGGTGATGAGATAATTAATGCTATTTATAAAGCTTTTTTTTTTTTGGTTATGGAAAAATTCTTTTGTAAAATACTTTGAGAAATATTTAAAAAACAAAACTCAACATCTATCAGTCAATCAATTAATCTATCTGTAATCTATTCATGTGTTAATCTATTAGTCTATCCGCCTATTGGTCGGCAATAAATCCAAACCTTATCTCTTCAGCCCTTTTTACACCTGATTTTAAAACGTGTTGTTGTTGACAAGTGGACGCCACTAAATACAGGTTAAGAAAGTAGGGAGTATGAAACTTTTAAGCTTCTTCACATTCAAGAATTTCCAGGGGTAGTCAAAAACTCATGTAACCAGATTGTTTTCTTTGCCTACAAATTTTTATTTAATTTAATTATTTTGGCCTGTTGGATCTGTCTTTATTTGACCCAACACTGGATTATAAAAGCCCAACATTTTTTAGACAGTAGACTCTCATGCCACATAAGACCACCTACACTATACCTAGTGACCTAATTCTCAGGGGAGGCATTGTTCGAGTGTATTAGCCAGAAAGGATTTAAACTTCGGCATCTGAACTGACTTTAGAAGTGAACAAATGTTAAAAGGTGAATATTTTCTTACCTTGTAACACAAAGCCAGAGCTTATGGCTCGTATGAGAGCGGGAACAAATGAAACTGCTCTTCGCATCAATCCCCATTGTACCATTTAACTTCACAGGGAAATTGTGTGACCTTATTTTGCAATATTATAATAAAAGATCAAAAAAAGGTCAAGCATAGACCATCCCATAGACTAGGGGTCCCAAAACTCGGTCCTGTAGGACGTTTAGTTCCAACTCCAATCAATTACACCTGAGCTAGCTAATCAAGCTTATACAAGGCTTTCTAGAAACATCCTTTCAGGTGTATTGAGGCAAGTTGGAGCTAAAATTTGCAGGACACCGGTCCTCCAGGACCAAGTTTGGACACCCCTGCCATTGACAATTAGGACAATTCTAAGGGCCATAGCCACACAGGTGGCCAAGCAGAAGCCCAACTTAAATATATGTTGATTTTGATATTTAAATTGCCTCTTTGCACATTAGCATGCCTGCTATAATGAAAGAATTCCTCTGTGCCAATAGTGTGTGCCCTTAAGATGTTCATAAGGTTCAGAAATATGGCACTTCACAGATCAATTATGAACTTTCCACATCATTCTGGTAGATGGTATTATTCAAGAGATGGCATAACCAAAATCAAGGTACAAAAGTAATGCACAAAAAAGGAGATTCAGTTTCTCCCAACCCCCCAGTGATTTTTGTAACAGTAATTGATATGACGAAGAAAAGTGTTTCAGTGGAGTCTGTATATTAGAAGGACAGTACATTCGAGTTATTTGTGGCCAAATTCTTTTGAATGGGTTCATGCTTATTTTTGGTAAAGATGAATACAATAAACTTCAGCAAACATACCAAAGTAATCAGTGAGCTTAAATGGGCTTTTAATCACTTGTACTGTTTACAGTAATAAATTATTAGTATAATTATAAATGCATAGTTTCAGTTAATAAATTGTTCAAATGTAGTTCTTTATTCCCTCTCATCGAATATGCAATCAATCATTCTATTATCGATATAGGTAGATTGTTTTGCAACATGTGGCAAGAAGATCAGACAAGCGAGTGATTGGTCTGGAGCACAAATTAGCCAAGGGACCTAGAAACCCTAGTCTCTACTTTATTCATTTTGATCCAATATGGCAAAATTCTTCAACAAATGAATAAATGTAATTCTTTTTGAAGAAAGGGCCATGAATATTGACGTTTGGGCGACTTGCTAAGTGAAAGCTTTTCCTCAAAAAATAAGTAGAGGGTTTAGAGCAACATCTATCCTCCATATGCTTTCTTTCGGACAAAAGTATGTGTAGGAAAACTTTGCTGGCTGGTGTGAACCAGCACTTGAAAGCTGGAGTAATATCACAATCCCATGTCAAGGAAAAGATGAGTTGGGGAAGGGGACCATGGTCCATCAGTGTTTGCTGTGCTCTAAAAGCTGTTAGTTTAGCAAACTCTGTTAGGAGCTGTCCATACTGTAACCAAGCTGTCACCCTTTAGAATATAAGAAGAGATTGTGCTTTTTAGCAGTCACACTTATGAACTCATATTGCTTCTGTTGGAAAAAATGAACAGAGCACAAAAATCCCAACCCAACCCTGTGAAGGGAGAATCTCTCCAGGCGGGTATTACAGAGAGGCATACCATGCGTAATTATTCCAAGTGGGGATATATTATCTGTAGCAAACGTCACAGCATTTACAGCATAGAGTATACACACATTATTGCAACCTCTGGGGTTTACCTTTAAATGTTAATCTTTTGTACAATTTCTGATGGAAGACACATGTGGAGCCTGTAAAAACATCTTGGCATGTCCAAGCCCATTCGGGTCCAGTCAACATGGAAAAGAATTTATAAACAGCATGTAAATAAAAGACATGTAAAATGATGTATAGCTTTTCCAGTGTTTGTTTTACTGTCCAAACACACGAGACTGTAAATGCAATGTGTATGCATGACACATGTAAAGGCATACATCGTTCACAATATGCTTCTAAAGAAAATACCTGGTAGCTAAATGCATAGAAAAGAGCTTATTTGAATCTTCCTTTAAAAAAAGACGATTGAGGATAATAATAAAATGGATGTGGTAGATTTTACTGGATTGATTGTGCCTTTTTTTTCACAAAACATTATATTTATTAATTCACGAAAGCTAATGAACATAAAGCCCAAATGTAAAAATGACGAAAGAAAAACAAAATCTAACTTATTTTTACATTTTTGAATTACACATTGCAATGTGTTGTTGTTTTGTAGTATTTAAGTCCATAAACTTAACAGCTAACTTCTAAGCCGAAAACTATCAGTAACTTTTCTGTTTCTTGATTGCTAATTTATTTATTTTTATTAATAAAACTGACAGATTATGGTAAACTATAAATTTGATATGGAGTAATAATATATATTTATATGGAGGCATTTTCACTTAGATATACAATGACTTTTTTTAGGAATTGGATATTGATTGGGGTGAATTCCAAAAAACTGTCGTTAGCCAGCTAGGGTTGCAAGTTCCGTCGTTACAAACATAGTTTGTTGATATGGCGTTTCTCAAATCCATCGTTCCAACAAACATACGCAAACTGCATCGCATTCTTGTACGCTTGCAACTACACATCTAGAGCTGTACTCAGAAGCATAGTTCCTGGTTGAGTTCTAATCCCAGTTATCCCCCCTGTGCCCTATTCATTTAGAACGTTCCAACATTTAAAATTGGAATGCTTTTTAAAAAAGAATCATTAAAGTCATCTCTCTTAGGTGTAATTTGCTTTTAAAGTGCTTTTTACAGTTCAGTTTTATCAATCTTCATATTCGCAGTGCACTTTGGAAACATTTATGCCATTTTGAATGCAACCGTGGCTCATGATGACAGCTGTAGGTAGGGGCATTGAGAGACCCCATTTACTGGGGCACGTGCCCCAGTAAAAATCGCCAGTGCCCCAGTAAATGCTTTGAGATACGATTTACTTTCTAAGCAATTGTATTTAGGCAACGCGGTGGTGCAGTGGGTAGTGCTGTCGCCTCACAGCAAGAAGGTCACTGTTTCGAGCCTAGGCTGGGTCAGCTGGCATTTCTGTTTGGAGTTTGCATATTCATGTGGGTTTCCTCTGGGTGCTCCGGTTTCCCCCACAAGTGCAAAGACCAGCGGTATAAGTTAATTGAGCAAGCTAAAATTGTCCGTATGAGTGTGAATGAGAGTGTATGGGTGTTTCCCAGTGATGGGTTGCAGCTGGAAGGGCATCTGCTGCGTAAAGCATATGCTGGATAAGTTGGTGGTTCATTCGGCTGCGGCGACTGCAGAATAATAAAGGCCAAAAAGAAAATGAATGGATGAATGAATGCAAGTGTTATACGCTATTTATTATCTACTTATTATAATAAGGTTATAATAATGGTTATATTAATACATGGTTATATATAATAATGGTTATATAAGTAAATGCTAAGTTGTTTTATGTTTTAGAACAGAATATGGAATATTCTCAATATTATTTGTAAAGGAAACATAGGTCCTATATCTGCCGTTCGCATAGATTTGAATTAATGTGGAAAACAAGTGCATGTTTTTAAAACGAACACTGAATTTTTTCAATGCTTCGTGTGCTTGTAAAACAATATAATTTGCACAAAAAATGATGGGGGTTTTCTCTAAAGTAGTTGTTACTCCATTATCATAACTAAAATTGTTCAAATGATTGAAACAGTCGTCACTACATCGTTCTTTTCCCAAACAATGCAACGTACTATAATAGTTCAGCCATGTGGTTGTTTGGGAAACACACCCAGAATAGTTATATTCCATACAGGAAAATGGTTATGCAATTGGGCATGCCATTTTTTCATATATATGTGAGGTATTTACTGAGCATCGTGGACTTAAATCTGCTGTGCCATATTTACTTGAATCATCATTTATTTTATGGTTTTGCTAGTTCGTTTCTTTATAGCTCTTTCCACTTTTTATTTCTAAAGGGGAGGGGACCAATTGGATTGTGAAAACAACTTAGATTTCAAACTTCTGATGAAGTCTCACAGAATTTATTTATTGTTCTCAACAGGCGAGACGAGTCTTGTTGTCTTGTTCAAACACTGAAGGAAACTGAGCATCACCGGCTGTTGGCCACACTGTGCAGACCACCTGCTATGAACACTACAGGAAACCACCACTCAGCAGTAGGTCAGAGTCTGAGGCTTTGAAGCCACACCAGGGAACCATTAAAACCATCAGTTTGGGTTAGAGAATAGGGCAGCGGCTGGCCTTATGGAAGTCCCAAGAGTGCAAGGTGTTAAGAGAAGGAGGCACTTTTCCATCACCGCCACAGAAAATCAGCACTAAGTTTCAGGCGGCAGTCGAAATCCCCCTGAGAAGCCAATTTATAGCCCAACAAAGTGGTGAGGCTAATGGTTTACACCACATACGCCTGGTGAGGCTGAAATCCCATGTGTTTTGAAGACAGGATGAGATCAAATCTCTAAATCAGCTGAATGGATCGTCAAACGCTGTTAACCAGCAATGCAAGTTTGTTGTTATTAAATCCCCATTAACTAAAGGTAATGTGTAAATACCCACATTGGTTCAAAAGAAAGTTCTTGACTGAGAGGGCAACCCAATGTTCACAGACTGGTGTTGGTGTACGCTGCTCCTAAACTTCAAACAATACACTAAGCTTTGTTCCAAACTCATCTTCTGAGCTGTCTGTGTCCTGCTGAAATCTGCTGCATCTCTGACCACAGTTTGGTGTAATCCATACTACAAAGCTGGATGTTAGTTAATGAATGAACAGATCAGAAACAGATTGTATACACTTCCTCCCAGACTGCCGGAGTCCTGAGGCAAACAGAGCGATAATTTACTGCACTGCAGGATGTGTGCAAACGTGTGCATGGTGGTCATCATTAATAAGGGATAAATATATAGACATATATATGTACACATGTACATGCATGATGCTGCTACATGTCTGCTTTGACTGATAGAACAGTGAAAGCCGACTCAAAATATTTGTAAACATGTAAAGAAAGGTCACAAATCATCCGTCTGTTTCTCTTATAGGTTAGGGATTCCTCGGTTAACCAAAACACTGCTGACCTATAATGTTATTTTGAAGAATGCTATGGTCAACACATCCACAAGTACAGGGTACTTTGATGTGGGTTAATGATCACATGGTTTATAGGTACACAAATAAAACATTTAATTTTTCAATATGCATTTTTTATTTGTTTATCATTCATTTTAGCTTAAATTCAATTAGTCAATAAGTCAGTTAGATTATGGTTATGTTAATTACACATCATTTATGCTCACATTTGACATAATGAAGTCTCACATCAACAATTCTTGTAAAATTTATCAAACTGTCTTTCTCTATAAGACATTTCTTAAAATATCTGAGTCATAATTGACACCTGAGAGTATGTTGCACAAAACAAGTTGAACAAACTCTGGGTTACAGTGGACTGTATGCACCTGACAGCAGCAAACAGCCAATCACACAACAAGAGAGGGCCAGTTTGATTCATTCCTTGTGAGACAGAAATTCACTTCTCTGTTGATGATTAAAAATTTATTTAAATACATTTACATGTCAGAAATAAACCCTATCGATGCTGTTTATGAAGGAGACTTGAACTTTTATTCCTTTTATTTATACAATATAAATAATTTTCATTCATAAAAAATAGAGAAATGTTTTACTATCACTCAATCAAAAATGACAAATCTATCTTTTTTGAGAACACCTGAACCCCTGAAATAGCCAAGACCCCCTCTTCTCTCTGCCACCTCACCACACAACAATGCCACATGGATTGTGCCTCACTCAGGTGAGTGGGCATGACACACCACCTGGAGAAAACACACTCTTTCACAATTTAACTGACTTGCACACATCTTGCACCAGACATGTTTTTACAATTACTAAATAATACAATCACTAATATTAATATAGGGTGCCACGGTGGCGTAGTGAGTAGCACGTTCCCCTCACAGCAAGAAGGTCGCTGGTTTGAGCCCCAGCTGGGTCAGTTGGCATTTCTGTGTGGAGTTTGCATGTTCTCCCAGTGGTTGCGTGGGTTTCCTCTGGGTGCTCCGGTTTCCCCCACAAGTTCAAAGACATGTGGTATAGGTGAATTGGGTAGGCTAAAATGTCCATAGTGAATGTGTGTGTATGGATGTTTCCCAGAGATGGGTTGCGGCTGGAAGGGCATCCACTGCGTAAAAAATATGCTGGATAAGTTGGCGGTTCATTCTGCTGTGGCGACCCCAGATTAATAAGGGACTAAACCGACAAGAAAATGAATGAATGAATGAATGAATGAATATTAATATATATATATATAAGTCAATTTATGAAGTGTGCTTCACACAGGTGAGTGGACTTGACAAACCACCTGTAGAAACACATTCTAAAAAAACACACCCCAAACTTGATAATCTGAGTACAAACAGTTCCTTTGTATAATTAGCTCTTCTTGTGTGTATTGCCTCTTCTTGTTGAATCGCTGAATGCCTCTTCAATTTTAAGTCGCTTTGCCAAAATTGTCTGCTAAAAGACATTCAAATTAATTAAAAAATATGATTTTAGTGTAGAAAATCCATATTATGAATATACTTTATGTTACTTTTACCCCAACTGATTAGTCCGCTTTGGTTTTGCAATCTCTGACCCAGAATGCAACCTGTAGGTTAGCCATGTAGCATAAGTTCCCATGCCAATGAAACCCAATCAAAACCAACCCAGCTTGAGTTTGATCAAACTAAATCTAATTATAGCTAAAAGCTTTGTGCAACATGCCTGTGAGCAATATAGTTTCCCTGTAGGAGTCTACTGATTGCAGACGTCCAAATTAAATAAAAGCCTGTACATAATAATATGCCTAAGTGAATAACTACCTGTATAATGTTTTTATTCAAGTCTACCACTTAAAACTCCTAATGGATCATCCCTGGGGAGGGTTAATGTGGTCCAGATTACATTAGTTAGTGCGTATTACCATTGCTTCCTGTGCTGTGACCTGGAGCTGAACCATAGTAGAGTTTTTCAGACCTTGACCATTAACAAAAACCACAAACCACATTTAGTTGTAAAACATGGTGAAGCATAATGACTTGGCTGGAGGACACTCACTAAGCCAACAACTTTAATGCCTCACCACATCACCCCACCCCACCCCCAACCAACCCCAGTCATTAAAAGCCCTAGTTTTTACTTAAATCACCACCATTTCTGTCTTTATTCTCTTCAATTTCTTGAGTTTCTGCACTACATATTGATATATAATAAACAAATGGGACTTTTACAAGCAAAAAGAGTACAAAGATAGCCTTAAACCAAGCCTGGAGCAGCAATGGGTGGCAATAGGCAGGTGAGAAAGGTAAAAAGGTCACAGAGGGAGTGATGAAGTGCAGTTATGTTTGAGGACGGGACAGAGGGGCGACACGATGGGGAAAAGAAGAGAGTAAATGGTGGTTTCAGGAAACACATGATATTCTGGGATTAAGCAGGAGGGTAAATGTTTGAGAAGCAGAAAGAAGAAAGCACCAGAGCTGAGGGTAATATTATGGAGGATCAGAGGCGGTGGGCCGGGATGTGCAGGTGAGGGGGTTCAGATGCTTACAGCTAACGGTTGGAGACTAAGCTGAGGCCTGCCCCTGTCACGGATTTGGGAATGCCATCATGGGAATGTCTAGCTCTGGGGCTTTAGGTCTGGAGGGGAGCTGACGTCTGCCATTTTTCATTCGTCTTAACATCTGCAAGCCATGAAGTGCACTGAAGCTCCAAACCATTCCAGTTATATCTCCAGCTTAAATTATAACTTATTTAACAATAACGTGACACACATACTTTCAATGCTTTACACATGATAGTACTTGTGCTGAGCTAAACTATGTTACAGTAGATTATGCTGTAATACTATAAATTCACAGAGCGCTGCTTGAGCTTTATATTGGATTTCAGTGATGTGAGCATCACAAGGATCGCATGTTCTGGAATATAGTCTCTTTTTTAATCGTCTGAAACATGCAGTGACTTACATTCCAAAGAGACTTATAGAATGGAATTAACATCAATCACACTAAAAGTTCTTCATAATACGCTTTTTGAAGTTTGGCTCTTCTATAAGTAAGCAACCAGACAATATACAAAAGCTCTTTTTTGTTCTTCATTTAGTGGCAAAAGAATGTTTCAAAATAACAAACTACTATATAACTGTATGTGGCCCAAATCCCCCTCCTTTTTTTTTGCTCGCATGTGATTTACATGTGTTTTTCTCATACAACATGAACAGAACAAACCACATATAATATGATCCTTTCCATTCCAATTTGGGACAATTTAATATGTCGTATCAAATGAAAGATGAAAACCATATATTGACACTCTAGCAATTCTGTGCTCCTTGAAATCACTTCAGAGACTTCACATATACCAGTCAGACAGTTTTGTTCAACCCAGACTCATTCTGAAAATGTACGTGCAAATGTAATTTATTTATTAATTTTTTGCAAATCCAACAGAGGCCGCTGTGTACACTTTTTAAGATCTCAAACTTCTCTTGCGAGTGCCATCAGCGCATGCCGTTCTCACGTAAATCCACTAGAAGCCATTGTCGACTGACTGACCAAGCAACTAACCCACCCTCCTCCTTCCCTAAACCCAACCAATAGTGTTTTCAAAAGCACAGATTGAATAAAAGCCCTCGCCTGATTTTTACCATGTTTTCAGATTTTACCACATTCTCACAACGTTATTTACTTGTTTATTTTATTTTTCTGTCTTACCTGTTTTCTGGAACTGTTCTTCGCCAGACTAGAACCCTCATCATCGTGGTCAACTCCCTCTCTGCATCTTAAGTCCACCAACATATATGACAAAATAACTGTATAGACTGGTAACAGTGGGAAAGCCGTCCATACAGAGGTAAGCGGTCAGCTGGAACTGTAAGCGCGAAAAGGAATGACATCATATTGCCCCATATCGTTTGTTTTAAAGACGAAAAGCAGCCATACATACTTCTGGCTACATATTTTGTGAACTCCAGAAATGTATATAGGGGACATTTTCAGAATGAGCCTATGTTGGTTTCGTTTGTATTGCAGTGATATTACACTGTAAAAAGCAATTTGTTTACTTTACAACTTTGAAAAAAAAATGAGTAAAGCCACTGCTTTTAAACTGATCATTTGACTTTTGATCATTTGAAATTAAGAAACCCTTTTGCCTTAACATCTGTAGGCACGTTAACTATGCATAATTATAAAAGTTAAAAGTTAAAAAAACAAACAAACACAAGACCACTGTATAGACCACTGCATATTTAAGAGTGTATGTCCAGCTTTGTGGTGATAGTGAATCATATCCAAATCTGAGAGATTCCTGCTTGTGCATTATTACATGAATGAGCTTCTATATGAATGAAATGTACACTGTAAAAATGGTTTTGCAAAAGTGTTGCTAACAATTAATATGTTAAAAAATAGAACCTGATTTTCATAGACAACTGTTATGCTGAGTTCAGAGTTTTTAAAGTAGTAGTGTCACAGATGTTTTCATATACTGCATGACTATCTGGGGTAGTGTTTTGTCGCCGTTGTGTTTACACTGCAAGATGGATCGCCGACTGGGGGGTTCACACTGCATGACTTCAAAATGGGAAGAAAACTACTGTTTGTCTCACAACCAAACACATGTGAGAAGTAACAAGGAAACAATGCAAGGTAATGTAGTATATCTTTTGTCATTAACTACATGAGAAAGAAGCCTTTATTGGGCTAGAAAATGTGCTTATTTTGCTCACCTGGCTTTGAAGGGATTTAGCAATTTCTCTTAAACTTTTTTTTTTTTTCGACCTGGTTGTGGTATTGCTCAGACGACACGTCAAACAGACACGGGTGCTCCTGACAAATTTACACTAGTTTTTTCTCCATTTCTTGTGTCCAAATAAACTGAAAATTAGTGTTTTTAACTTCTCCCCCAACCTCCCGCTGGCCTGCAGATACTCACACTAGTGGATACTGCTGTCTCATTGGCTGTAGGTAATGGCCGATGTTATTTTTTTTTGTCAGATCACATTGATATGACATGATTTGAATCACCAACAGGTCCAGATATTTAGCATGCCAAATATCTCACAGGTGTCGGCAATTAATCTGCAATTCTCTCAGATTGCATCTTTGATACTGTCTTTAACACTGTGTGATAGTTACTCACGTGAGCGAGCACCGATTTACCTGTGATTTCAGGCATTTGTCAGCAATTTCAAACTCAAAACCTGTCGGCGAGTCAAAATCAGGCGTAAAATCATGCAGTCTGACTTTGGCATTAGTAACCAAAGCAAAAATATATGTCTGTAAGAAACATTAGCTTTTAAAATTAGCTTTTTTCATGAAAAACTTTTACACTTTTATCAAAAAATAATGCCTGGCACTTCATGTTGTTTCCAATTTCTAGTGGCACTACAAAACAATCCAAGATGGCTCATGCTCTAACAAAACTTAGATAGAAGTACAATTGAGCTCTTGGCATCAGACTGAAAACTGTTTATATAATTCACAGGTGGACACATCATAGGTAAAGAATGAGGGTGGAATTAAGGAGATCCAGTAAAACAGATATGTGGGGAAAAAACAACAAAGGCGAGAAGGGATGATGTAGTCCTGTAGAGAAGGAGGGAAGTCCAAACAGATGAATAAACAGTCCTTCCAATAACAGGCTTTCTTGCAGCTCAAGAGGGAGTAACTGCAGGATGCGTTCATTACACGGATACTTTACAAGTGTGATATTTACCCGCTTAAAGTCGCTGACAATACTCACGATCACTGCGAGCAGAAATTATTAGTTAGCTCCTATTATGTCTATATCAGGCTATAAACATGTTCTTGGGGGTTTTGCCCTGAGGGTGTCAATTCACTGTAAATGTTGTACGGATGACAGAGAAGGGCGGGGTGCTTAAAGGAATTGAAAGAATGAGTGAAAGCAAGCCAACCAACAACAAATGAAAGAAAAACATGGAGAAAAGAGTAAAAATCCATTTCAAAGCAAAGAGTAAATCCAGCCCAAGGCTACAGTGACATGAATATGGCGTGTACAATGAACTAAAACAACATCCACATAAACCGACTGATATGTTATGATAGAAGGGCCCCCTCTCGAAGCATAAATAACTCTTCTTAACTGTAAGGAGAATTTGTGTTTTTTCCATTAATCTTTCATCTGTCTTTTCTCCATGTGCTTTGAATGTCAGAAGTGCATTTGCTCATCAGCCTAAAACATGGATTCTTCATGCGTGTTTGCTTGAAAAGAATGTAAATAACATTAATACTACTTCTCTTGAACAAATATCTACTCCCACGCAACTGTCTGCTGTGTTAGGCATATGAATGAGATCTTAAGTGATGCATCTTATTGAAGAAAGGTGATCAGATTAATGAGGTCTGGCTGACAATAATGTGAGGAAAAAAATCCCCTAGATTTATTTTCTGTCAGTACCAAAATACCTTGAAGTGTACTAACCCAGATCCCACAGTTAGAGTTAACTCACGAATGCAATTTGATTTAGTTCAGTTGTAGATTTAATTTGTTTTCATATAAAGTTGCTTGTATATAGATATATTAAGGTGGATACAGTGTGTTTCTCAAAGAAAAAAAGTTGGAAATTTTAGCTGAAACACTGTCAGTTGACATATTACTAAATATAACAGAACATGTAAAAAATGCTGTCTGTATACAAAAAGGTAAAATTCCCACAAGTCAGTTTTTATAATATTATAATTAATAAAAGGTTAATAGTAAATCTAACATCTGAAGTGACGAACACAATTTACTCACTGTAAACATTGAAAAGAAATGAAGGTAAAGTAAAAAATTATGAAAAATATGTAATACAGTGCATATTAAGGCTGCACAATATATCATTTCAGCATTGATATCCCAATGTGATCATTTGCAATAGTCACACCGCAACGTGCAATGTCGAATCTGGATTGTAATTTAGCATTTGAATGTCTTTTTGAGGCCTGTTCATTTTAAAAGCATTCAGGCATAATAAATTGCACCGTTTGTAACTTTAGTAACGATTAATTTTATTGATTATCTATACGAAGAATATACAGTATTGTTTAACATTTGAGTATTCAATTAATGTATACCTGAATCTCCTTAAAACAATAAAGCACTGTTTCTTTTTCTTCATTGTATTTATTTATGCTTTTAGATTGTTTGGTATATTTCATGCAGATGCACTGTCTAACAGAATCATCTCAATCAATTCAAAATTTCCAAATGCAGACATTTAAGCCATCTGGTCAAATTGCATTCATATCACAACAAATATTGCTGAATAACAAAATATCACAATGTTCAATTTTTCCAATTGTTCGTCTTCCTGCATATAAGCAAAATGCAGTGCAGGCATGAGACAGAGTTCTGAGCCCATTTGTTGGTACCGTACATGTTTCCAACCAATACAATTTCACTGCAGTTTGTAACTGTTTGATTTAGTGAGGGGTAGGTTTAGAAGTGATGTTTGGGAGCAAAACTCCGTTGAAAAAGCCCACATTTTCATATAAATGAAATCGTATGAAATTGTACAATTTAGCCACTTTTCTGACAATGCATATATGAGTTGCATTTCCTCATGAGATAAGGCTGGTCCAACCATTCTCATTTGTGGTTCAGTACTTTTAAATCTGTGGACATGGTTGCCAAAAAACATTCATTCATTTTCCTTCAGCTTAGTCCTTTATTTATCAGGGGTCGTCACAACGGAATGAACAACCAACTATTCTGGCATATGTTTTACACAGCGGATGCCCTTCCAGCCACAACCCAGTAACCCAGTACTAGGAAACACCCATGCACACTCATTCACACACACATACTCATATACTATGGCCAATTTAGTTTATTCAACTCACCTATAGCAAACTTCACACAGAAATGCCAACTGGCTCAGCCAGGACTCGAACCAGCAACCTTTTTGCTGTGAGGCGACAGTGCCAACCACTGAGCCACTGTGCCGCCCTGCACTAAAACAGTATTTATTTATTTATTTATTTATTTATTCATTCATTCATTATTTGTTTGTTTGTAATAAAATTAATGGATTAATTTGAAAACAGAGACCTCTTGTCGATAGTAACAAAGCACAAAGCTTATTGTAATCTACTGAATGGGAGATATGCTGCAAATAACGATTAGTGATGTTTTGTTCATGCATCAACAGCATTAAAAGTTTCTAGAAATTTAAGAAAATGCTATCAATACTTACAACCAAGCCCTAACAGCAATGCCGAGCAGTCAAACAGAATGGCCAGCAGTACAGAAATGTACTGAACCCAATCTGTAAAATATCCCTAGCATTGGGGCAGTAAGTAGGGCTGTGTGATGCTGGGAAATTATGCTAAATTGTTGTTAAGTATTGCGGTGACAATATTTCTTGCAATATATCATTTCCTTACATAGAAATGCTACTTTTACTATTTTTAAATCATTTCTTCATGTGAAGATCATACTAAATTGTTTTCTGATCTATAAATTCAGGCTTTAAAAAACTGCCAAGGTGCAAACTTCAAAATTTTATGAATGACTGAAAACCTTTTGTCAGCTTTTGTCATTATCCTCATTTGTCTATCTACTCCTGCCATTAGTATTTATTAACAATTTTAAGCTACATGTAAGAAAACATACGAATAATAAATAAATAAATAAAGCTTAGTATTGTGTTCTCCATACTCATGCCCTTTCTTTACTCTTTTTCTTCTAAAATGTATCAGAAACCTGCGAGTGAAGGAAAGAATGTTAAGATGGCCTCTCCACCACTCTTACTCTGTATTGTAGTGTAACCTTTGACCCTTTGTTTGCTCTGAACACGACCGAACATGAATCTTCATGAGCTATATGATAAGCTGGAATGGTCTGAAATGTCACTAGCATGCCTTTAGCGCTGTCACTTTCTTCAATCAGCTGAGGAGGAGTAATCTGTCAACGCCACTGACACTTTAATCTCCCAAATCTCTGGAATTTATTACTGACAATTGGTGAAAGTGCTATTTGCTGTATTCAGAAGCAAGTACATCGGTGTACTGAAAACAAGATTTAAAGAGAAAAGAAGGCAAAACTAGACCATGTAACACTATGTGAGAGACAGAAGACATTCGGCAAGACTTGTTTAAAGTAAAATTATTCTTTTGCAGACCAACATGTAATACAAGTGCACTGTGATTTACACTCATGTTGTATAGACAAACTGCAGGACTTCAAAAACAGTTTGGCTGGAGATGTGACTGGATGTAGCAGTAAAAACAGGCCCACACACAAACATACATTGAGCCTGCTATCAATCCTTGTGAAAGATGAAAAAGCAGTAAAACTGTCTGCTTTTTGGCACTATGAACATGCAAACCTAAGAGCGCAACCACAAGCATCTGAACAGTTCAAAAAAGACCATGTAGGGATTACAACTCTTGCTGGCGCTAAAATTATGACTCATTTACTCTATATCTACTGTAAACCAAATCTGATGAGAGGAGAGAGATTAAAAACAGAAACAAATAGAGCAAATAAAAAAGTAAGCCATCTGTATGGGCTAATAATAAATCATTTTTACTTTGACCATTATCAATCTAATAAGGGAAACAGATATTGGCCTGATATATTAAATCACACAAATTATGGATTATATATGCTAATTGATCCATTTTAAATGTGTGCTATTGGCCATGAACATTATGATTGGTGCTCTTCAGTGTCCCTGTGTTACTAGTAAAGTTTTAAAAACATTGTCAATCCCCTGAATTTATTTGCTGATTGTTTTGTAATGAAGCTTAGAATTGTTTTCTAAGCTTCATTACAAAAACAATCAGCAAATAAATATAGGATATTCATTAGATTTATATTTATTAGCCTATATACTGGTTATTGGATAAATATAAAGATTTAACAGTTATATGCATCTGTATATTTACATATTGCTGTATCACTTCATCCAATACTCACAATTCACACCCCCATTCACACGGGGCTTCAGCGTCAACGCTTGACGGAGGGCATGTCTGAAGTTTGGCGCTGACGCGATCGTCATAGTAGCGTCAGCCAATGAAATTTGACCGGAGCTCAGCAACTCTCCGGTATGAATCTCGGTATATATATAGCGATTGGTCATAAAGGACCGGGTGATTTACGACCGCAATGATGAGTTTATCCTCCATTTTAAAATGTCTCCTCCGTTTACTGCTATCAAACTGTATGTACGCTATTGGCTACTCTCTGAGCTGGGATATTTGCATAAAGCTATATGATTGGCTGACGCTTTGGCTGGTGCATGAAAAGTTGAGAATTTCTCAACTTCTGCAGTGAGCCACGTGGCTGAAGCAGCGCCTACAGATCCAAAATGCAGTTCGGCAACGCCTGATGTCACCCATTCAAAGTCAATGGGAAGCGTTGACGCTGACGCTCCGTATGAATGGGGCGTAAGGGGTTAGTTCACCCAAAAAAATTTTTAAATACTCCATGATTTATTCTCCCTTACGGCATCCTAGGTGTATTTGACTGTGCTCTTTCAGTTAAACCCAGTTGGAATTATATATAAGATATCCAGGACATTTTTTATTACTCCAATTGGATTCAACTGAAAGAAGAAAGTAAGAAACAAGTACAGCGAAAAAAATTATTCAATGGATTTACTACATTTTTGTAAGGTAAGTGGGTGCATTTAAAAAAAATAAATACATTTTGTAATGTTCAACTGTGTTTGATTAAATCCAGCCCATATAAAGTGTTTACAACCACTTACCTTACAAACATTTAGTAAATCCAATTAATCTTTTTTTCAGTGTACGATGCTTTGATGCCTTGATTTATGAGCTCATGTTAATTTTTGGTTGAACTAACCCTTTAATGCCCTGGTGTATTTCAAGCGATATCCAAGAACAAACTCTGACCTCATTTTCAACAAAAGTGCGTTGAAAAAGTTTGGTTCAGGTGTTTGAAACAGCTTTGCAACTTACATTTCCAGAAAAAAAACACTATAGAAGGTAATTCAAGGCTACTCTACTGTTTCAATAAAGTTAAAAAGTTTAAATTCAATCAGTCAATCAATGCTATATTGCTTTTTAATTGTTAATATGCATTTTTTCACATCATGACCTTCTATAAATAAATAAAGGAATTAATATGTAAATAAATAAAATACTGCATGCCAAGTTTAACATTAACATAGCAGTCTTCTTCTTCCATAATGCCCTCATTCTAGTAGACCTCACAACTCACTTATCACTAAATCAATAGAGCACCATAAACATTACCTCCTGGTGTTAAAGCTTTTAAATAGACAGAGGGGACATTTAATATTTGTGGCCCAGAGAAGGTTCAAACACTAACAAATCACAAAGCAATCACAAAGTGTCTCGCTGTGACCTGGAGGGATGTTTTTGAAAGCGACACCTGCAGCAAGGAAAAGCGAATACACAACACGTTGTACCAGGCAATCCAGGAATTTTTGCAAGGGGGAGGAATCAAATGGTGTCCTCTGGGATTAAACAATATTGAGATAAAACAGCACTAACTGTACAAAAGTACAAGTTTCCCAGAGACTTTCCTGTGGGAAAGCATTAAAAAAAGAATAAAGATTAGCAATGAATGTTTCCTTTGTAATATAACGCAAACTGAAGTAAGCAGCTACTTTACATTACAAACTTCCCAATATTTCCCAATAAGTGTTCAACACAAAACTATTTTGTGTAGAAGTTTTAGAAAATTCAAAAGCAAAAGGGTGACCTACATTATGCGCACCTTTTATTGGAATCCATTGCCTTTGGCAGAGTTAAAATACCAAAACTTTATCTATGCACCTATCTGCACAAAACCTCTCAGCTAAAGTGCTCTAACACACGTGTGTTTTCTAGACCACATAAACCTTTATCTATCTCTCCTTCTCTCTCTCTCTCTGTCTCTCTCTCTCTTCTGATATGGTGTATGAGAGGTAGTAGTTATCACCCAAATATTTCCGCTGTGGTTTCTTTCAAGCTGTGCTACAGAACACATCAAAAAGACGTTGCACCTTTTCCATTACCATAGAACAGGATACTATCAAATCAGTATATTTCAGATGTAGATTTTGTAGATGGCTGTTTTATTTTTTCAAGAAAAGTGAATAAGACCCCCAAAGTCATTGCAAGAAAGAACATCATAACATAAGAGCGACAAGGCGGCTTATCTACGTGCATACATTTCACTGTATATGAAAAAAAGAGATAAGGCGACTGAACATTCCATACTGTATATAAACTGTATATAAATATTTAATCAGCTACCATAGTTTATGATAAGGTATAATATTTTATTGTAAAAGCATTATCAGATACAAACTCAAGAAACTTGCAAAAATGCCTTTGCTGGTGAGCAATTTTAAAAGACTTGCTTTCAATCTTCTCACCTCTGATTTACTAGTACAGTTATAATGGCACTTGGTTAGAAATAACTTTAAAAGAAAAAGTTCACCCAAAAATTAAACTCCTGTGTGAGTTTGTGCCTTTTGCTGAGTACACACATTAAAAAACTGAAAAATGTTGACAATCAAACAAGCAGGGAAAAAAAAGATTATTATTTTTTAAAGATGGAAAAAAAAGTGAAGGGTGAGTAAATGATGACAGAATATTTATTTTTAAGTATACTGTAACTATGCCATGGAATTTACCCCATTCATTTACATCAAATACGGAAATTGATCAACAAAGCATTTGCCAAATTCTTAGAAATCACATTTTAAAAATTGATGAAAAAAGTTTTTTCAAAAATCTTACTCATAGCCTGAAGGCAGGCATTCACTAATATTTCACCAGTTTGCTATTGCCTAGCTTCTAGTAATGCTTTGCCCCTCATACTCTAGTTTAAGAATTTGGTCCAATTTACCCTTTAAAATCAATGTACAAACATACAACTGGCATTAAAACTGGCCACTGCAATAAAGATTTATTGTTCTTGCCCGACAGGAAAAAAAATGAATGTTAAAAGTATTCACCTAAGACCCTGACCTCTGTCTTGACCCC
This sequence comes from Danio albolineatus, assembly GCA_903798035.1. Lineage (NCBI taxonomy): Eukaryota > Metazoa > Chordata > Actinopteri > Cypriniformes > Danionidae > Danio > Danio albolineatus. The sequence continues at coordinate 538,001 of CAIGQQ010039723.1, read as the reverse complement.
AAAAAGACTCCTAAAAACTCCTCTCCTCGTTCTTGATGACCTTATCTAAATGATGTTGGAGGTCTGACCCTCTGCAAGCTCCATCTACCTCAAAAAAACTAAGATGAAGTGATGTCCTAAGTAATTTGATCAAAGAAAACGTGGGTCAAGTTCTACTACGTTAACTCTTACCTATAGATGCTCCTTAACCATCAATTTAACAGTGAATAAACTACAGTTTGCAATTACTTTTGAATCGGTTCATGACATTCGTTCAAAAGGTCTGAACTGTTTTCTGCAAATCAGACCCACTCTATTAAGTTGCCCCCAGCATTGATGTCTCAAAGGGATAACTACTTGGCCCCTTATTGTTCTCCAGCAACACAAAGTCACTCAACAGTGTTGTCTAAATGCACAGATTAGTACATGAATACTGACAACAATTACTTTAATCGCTAAGATTATCAGTGCTTACCCTTTCTGTCCTTGTTTACAATGAATAATAACAAGCATTTCTATAGAATCTCCTGCAATCCCATGTTTTTTTCACACACAAAAATCACAGGGATGTACAATTTAGGACTATTATACGGTGGCTGAGAGAGCTTAACATGCTGCAATTTGGGAAAACATGTGCAATCACAAAAAACACCAGCAAATTAAGAAATGATCCTCATCCATTTGACAGCACACATGCTGCAAATCCTCACAATATTAATTCAAGAGTTCACACTTAGCTGATGATTAATAATAGAGCTAGTTTGCCATGCTGACCCGGGAGAGTCCTGAGCTCATAAGATCCTCGAGCCCGGGGCTCCCTCCCGTTTGCAGGGAGAGAGGGGAGTTTGAGCTCAGGTAGATCTCGAGAACCCCGTCCTCCTGCTGCTTATAAATTGCTATGAGGATATGCTGCTGGTGGAATTTAGGTATGGTGCTGGTTTGTTTTAGTCAATTTACTTATGTCTCATGTTTTGGACTGTGGGAGGAAACCGAGGACCCGGGGAAAACCCACGCGAGCACAGGGAGAACATGAACTCAGCACAGAAATGTCAACTGGCTGGGTAGAGGCCCGAACCAGAGGCATTCTTGCTATGAGGCAACAGTGCTAGCCACTGGGCCGCCGTGCTGCCCTATATAGGACAAGGGGGAAGAGGGGGTGGAGGGGTTTTTTTTTCAAGACGAAGATGACTAAGGTAAGATGCTTTGGTTATTTATACTAAGTTGGGAATCGTCTAAGTGGTGGATTGTGCATTGGCTTGACTCTGAGCCAGCAGTATCAATCATAAGCACGTGATCCTCTCAAAATTAGTTTATAATTAAAGTTCACAAAAAAAAAAACTTGCTGCATTTTCACACAACGCAAACACGTTAATAAAACGTGCTGCATTTTCTCACAACACTTGCAAAAACAGCGGAACACAACAGAAATGTTTTAAGAGGATCCTAAAACTGAAGGATGCCACTCTGCCGTGACTATTGCTGAGTGTAGTTGTAGGTTATCTTTGAAAGGTGAGTTTTTTGTTTGTTTATTTTAACATCCTGATTCTTGTCTTGTTTAGTTTATTAACCTAAATAAACATAACCTAAATAGCTGGGTCTGTCACGTTTTAGTCCTCTTGGAACATTTCCGTTGTGTTCTGCTGTTTTTGTAGTGTTATGAGAAAATGCAGCACGTTTTCGTAAATTGTTTGCATTGTGAGAAAATGCAGCACGTTTTATTAATTGTTTGTGTTGTGTGAAAATGCAGCACGCTTTTAAAAAATGTGTTGTGAAGATTTGCAACACCTATGCTGTCAAACGAATGAATAACTTTTCTTAATTAGCTGGCGTTTTTTGTAATTGCATGTGTTTTCTTAAATTGCAGCACGTTAAGCTCTCTCAGCCAACCATACTATTAGAAGTCAGAATATCTTCCGTTTCAGAGTTTAAAATAGTCATGGAAGTAATTTGGACATGGCATTGAATTAGAATTTGAATTGGACTTATGGGAAATGAGAATATATATATATATATATTATAAATAAATTATTTTTTGTAATTTCTACAAATTTGTATTTTCAATTGCTTTCACATCATGGTAGACACAACAAAATTAAAGACTGTCAAATTGTTTTTTAAAAATAAATCATAAAGTATATAAGTGTAATTCAGCTTTACTTTTTCCAATACATCTCAAAGTGTCCTTTTAATCGTGCTTTTTAAAATTATTTATTTAGTCAAATTAATGAGTATTTAATTTATTTAGACTATTCAGTTGCTGTTTTTTATTATTTTATTTGACACTACAGTGTGCATCTTATCTTTGACCCAAGTTTTAAACATAACATTTTAAACATCAATATTTGAAGTTTGTACTGAGACGTTACATTAAACTGGAAAGACAAAAAACTTCTTCAATCCACCCTCATCAACACAATAATTTTATCTCAATTTTATTGCACAACATATTTGCCCCCTAGCTGACCCACTCAGCCTTGTTTATCACAATTAAACAACTGTCTTTTTACTTGAGGCTACACAAAGAAAATAAGGAAAATCCAGCCCTCCATTAATAACTACCCTCCTTAGCTGTTTGTTAGTGTAGGCTCTAATTATTTCATGCCTAGACCATATCACTACTATTCACTATCCCACCTGCATCAGCCTCTTGTCTGCTTGAGCACATTTAAAATGTTGCCTCTCCACAGGTGTTTAACCAGTACATATTCTCTAACTGCGTACTTCTTAGGCATCCACAATTTCTGAACTATTGACCAACTGACTGTTCACAGATAACGCTTCAAACCAGAACAGCCAAATCACAACCTGCTTTCGAATAAAGCCTCAGGACAAACCTTTTCATAATTCACTTCTACGTGGATTAACATGTTCTTATATCAAACTATTAAACATGCACCCCCTTTAAATTTCCCCAACAGCCCTAATTTGATGAATCAGCTCATCATAAAAGGTTTCTCTGAAGCTACTTGGGGGAAAGAAAAAAATACCACCGCAATTGCTTCAACATGGGCCTAGATCATGAAAGTGTAATAAGTTATGCAGACTGAAAATTTTGGATAATTCATGAATTTAAAAACAAAACAGAAGTAATAAGTATAAGCTCTAAGCTTACAGGCTATTTACAGTAAATAGCTGAGAGTCAATAGTGAGAGCTGTAATGTGATAAATGGGCGTGACAGAGAAAGGTAACTCTGCATATTAATTAGAAGGAGGAGTGTTTGTCTGTTGGGTGATGAGAGAACTGAGACTGCACATATCAAACAATATATTACAGGAATATAATGTAAAGCTAAATATTATTGACTTCTCAACGGAAACTTGTAAAATGTTGACAAAATATTTTGGTGCAAATAGTAAACTGAAGACTTCACAGTTTGTAAATTAGACAAGTGTCTGATAAAATGCATCCAAACGTGTTTAGACAAATCATCACAAACACGATGCGCCAGGTGTAACCTATTTTACAAAGAGTTGCGATTAAATAACCAACAAATTAGCATATGAAATCCATGATTAAACAGGTTACAGATATAATCGGCATGTGTTTAGTACTTTTATTAATAAAAGATAGATCACTTACCCCCTGTGCAGACAGCGCATACAAAGCAAAGGGTAACACAAAACTCCTGAGGAGAGATAAACAGTTTTCTCACATGTGCTCTTGAAAAATAAAGCACTTTATTAGACTCGGCTAACTAAAATGACAGTTCACTGTTCAACGCTCAAGTGTCTGAATTCGTAACAACGTCTAATAAAAAATGACATCTTAAGATATGGTAAACTTACCAGAGTCTCATTTTGCAAAGCTTTGAGGACAAAGCAGGTAATGTAGGCTATCCTCCTCGTCTTCACAGTGAGCCTCGGTTAATGGCTTCAGACCTATTCATTTGAGAATCCGGTGAGCGGTTCGTCCACTTCGGAGGACAAGAAGTGAGATAAGGATAAACATAAACAATCAAACCAGAGATGTAAATACCACTTTGCACATTCTACACTTGTTTTATGCAGTTTTGGCTTCAGTTTGTCCTCTGAGAATAAGAGAAGCTGACTCACAAGAAACTTCTGTGGTGAAAACGCTCTCCTCGCGGCAGAATAGATTCACGCACCGCTGCAGCAACAGTGCGCGCAGTGCTCTGAGAGGAGAAGAGGGCGGGGCTTCAGCCGTCAATCACCCACTCACGCGTTGCCTTCAAACAGATAACAACCACAATCTCATCAGTAAACAGCGTGCTACTAGTGTAAACTATAAATATCATTAATGTATTGTATCTGTCACAATAACACACTTATGTGCATAAGAAACATTAAAAAAAATTAAGTAAACAGAGTGACTCAGATATAGCTTAAAGTTTTTCTTCAATATCAGTTATCAGCAATACATAAACAATTTTAACGTTTAAAATTAATAGCACACCATTAAAGGCAGGTACATGTTATTGTGTAGTCTAATTGTAGTTAGTTGCCTAAATGGGTCTGGAAAAAAAAATAAGAACTACTATTAACGATTCAAAAGTGATCTTCAAAGTAGTCCATATACACATATTATATGTTTTACACTCCTACACCACTTTGCTTTATAGCTATATACGCTATATTTAGAGCAAATATGTATTTCAATATTTGTGTGGAAGCAAATTGTCCTCCGCCACTACATCTCTCGCCAAACCCCCTTATTAAATTTAATTTAAACCAACAGCGAGATAAATGATTTGTAGTAATTTCTAACTGACGCAGTGAAGCATCTGGAGTATTTAAATACAACTTTTTATCCTCCCCTGACTTTATAGGCTAAAGTTTGTGTGGGACTACATTGGTGTTTGGCGGAGGGATATGAAGTAGTGCCATGAGCAGGTTAACTGAGATTGAGTAAAGTGAAGCTTACATTATTTCGTGCGCTGCCCGCACTGGACAGCTTTGAGACTTTACAAGAATCCCTCTCTAAACTTTGGGGGAGCAAACACTTGTTGGTTTTGCAGTTAGCTTAACGGAGGAATATGAAAAGTTCAGTAAGTGTTCATAGTTGTAACTGTCAATGTTAAGAGGGCAGATTCTTATAAAATCAGTATGAACTTAAAGAGTCTCGGCGCGGTGTTGCTGCTTGTGCTCACTCTAAGTGCGGTAGTAGAGAAATCCGAGAGTGCGGTGAGTACTTATTTGCTTCTTTTTAACGCATTAAGCTATTTCTTTAAGTGAATTTTAATACGATTGCGTTGGATCAGTCATCCCACAGCTAGACCTTTTATAACAAGAGGTTACTTTATAACATTTACTGAGATCGGTAGAAACAAGTGCGGATCTAGTAGCCTATAAGAATTGAAACATACTCATTTATTTTCCTCTGGTGAGAGTGTAAAGCAGCAGAGATGTGCACATCACATTTTAATAATCTGAAGTTAAAATTATGCACTGTGTGCGTTTAAAATGTAATACCAACTTCTAAACAAAACTGTAAAGTTTTAAAGTTATGTTTATAAAAGCTGTCTGGAATATGTTATGTGTTTATTATTATTGATGTTGTTGTGTTTGCTTGTTTATTTATTTTGTTTGTTTTTGGTAAGTGCCAGTATTATAAAATTGCTGTTATCTTTTTATTATTGTATTATTTATATTCTATAAATACTCATTGAGTCTTTCTCATAATAACTGCTTAACCTCATAGTTTTGTTAAATATCTTCTCTCATCAGTGGTTTCTAATCTGGACCAACAATTTGTTGCTTAAAATTGACAGGTATAATTGAATGTGTTGCAATCTGATTGCATGCAACAAATTAAATTCCATTTTTTACCTTTTATCACAAACAAATTGAATGTGATGACAATAATTCTTGTACAATCCTTTGTACAATTTCCATGTGATCTCATTCATATAGTACAATATTTCCTGGTCAGGTTGACAACATTATGCATCTCTATATATTTGAACGTGAATGCATTCTATGCCCTAAATATGAAGATATGCCATCTTTCTGTGGCCGCTGTCAGAGTACTCAGTAGCCGGAGACAGACAGGTGAGGACATGTTTAGGGAGGGACCTTTCCTAGAGGTACCGATGCACGCTTAACAGGGACAGGGGAGCACATTTGATGACCTTACAACAAAACACACCATGTTCCTACATTTCCCAATGGGCATTGAAGTGAACCAGTCCCAAGAGGGAGATTATATGTAGTTTGCACTTCCCTTTCCGTTGATTGGCTGTTGGATTGTTCTGACTCTCAATAAAGATTCTTCATCTCTTTTATATCACTCCTAAGGTTCCGCCCAATTCCTGTTTCCCTATTTTTAAGTTGAAAGGTGGCATCTGTCATTCATAGAGGGAGGAGTTAGCTAGTCATCAGCATAGCCAAGTAGACATATAGCGCCGCCCATCCCCCAATAGCAAGATTGCACGACCCTTAGGTCTATTCAATAAGTGATTCCAACCACAGGCCATTGTTCACGCAACCTTTTAACCTCATTGAGTCCTTCAAAAAATCCCAGGGAGACATTATCGTGCGCATAATTATTTTAAGCAATTCCACATTCGTAATGTTTGTTTATAATGCGACACGCAACTGGAGGTCCTTGTTTAGCCATGTGCTCATTGATGCTTTAAAGATGCAGATAGTGAGTGTATGCTCATGACAGGCCTCAAAGCCGATTAGTTCAGAAGCACGAGGGATACCAGAGCTGGCACTATAGAGCATTTTTCCTAAGATCTGATCTGTAAGTGAAATATTACATTAAAATAATACAGATAAATGAAGACTTGAAGTCCAAAATATTAGCCCAATATTTTCAAATATTTCCCAAGAGATGTTTAACAGGGCAAGGAATTTTTCACAGTATGTTTTATAATATTTTTTTCTTTAATATCTTTTTCTATAATGTTCTATAATAAAAGCAGCTAGAATAAAAACTGTTATTATTAACCTCTTTAAGCAATATTTTTTATACAATATAAAAACTGTTATACAATGACTTGCCTAATTACCAGGACTAAACAGAATCTGCAGACATTTTTCTATGGATTTATGCTGAATGATTTTGGGACTGGTTCATAACTAAAACTAGTTATAATATATTAAATAGTCTTTTTTTTAACTTTTATTTAATGTTTACAATACAAATACAATTAAATTGACTTATTTAGTAAACAAAAGCAATATAAAATTACAGCAATATAACATTACAAAGTGCATTGTAAATAAATCATGTGAACATTTTCATATTCATCAATAACATTACTGAAATTTATTTAAAAAACTGAATAAAAATAAGTTTACACACATTTACACGAGTAAATAAACAGAATGATGGGCTAAAAATCTGCGGAAATTCCATGTGGGCCTTTTAATTACCCTAACTTGCTTAGTTAACCCTATTACGCTAGTTAAGCCTTTACAGTAAATGTCCCTTTTAGTTGAATACTAGTATCTTGAATAACATCTAGTAAAGTATCATGTTCTGTCATCATGGCAAAGATAAAAGAAACCAGTCATTAGAAATGAGTTATTAAAACTATTATGTTTAGAAATGTGCTAAAAAAATCTTCTGTTTTAAACAGAAATTGGGGAAAAAATATACAGTGGGACTAATAATTCTGGCTTCAACTGTAGATTTGTTTTACGGTTACTTTGTCTTTTACCAAAGGTTCTGACAGTTCATGAAGTGCATGAAGTGTTCATTATTCTGTAAATGAAACATGAAAAGTAGCCTTTTTAATAGAAATGTTGTCATGTTAATCCCTCTCAGTTTGACTCTTTCAGACAGTTTGCTCATGCACTGAAACATCTAAATATAAAAAAGAGCAGTGGATGTTTCAAAATCTTGCTATATTCTGCCATTTGTCAATGATGGAGCAGTTATATATTTTCATGGTGCTTGTGGATGTGCTGTAGGTAAAGATGGTTCATATTCAAATCAGTAACCAAAAACAATACCAAAATATGAGGAACTTTTTTTCTTTTATTGGAGTAGCCATAGTGTCCCATTCTGATGAAAGACAAAAAAAACAATGCTCCTGGTGGATACCACTCCTCCATTTAACTAGGAGTTGTCCTTTTGAGGAGCCATTGCAGTGTGAAAGAGCAGATTTTCTCCTATTTTTAAAACGTCAAAGCCTTTTAACTCAAAGCAGAATGGAATTCCACAAATCCCACGTTCAATACTGTCCGCCTAGTGGTAAGGCCTAGTATTATGTGAACTCTATTTTTATGGTAGTTAAAGACAAGAATGTCATTTGCCAGTAATGAATTCTTTGGTTTATGCATGTTCAAATTGTAATCATCTGAGATGCTTGAGGTTTTTGTTCTTATGGACATGCCAAGACTTGGCATCACCAGGTCAGAGAGTTTGCTGGTAACTTGAACCATAGGGGGCTGCTTTGAACATTTCATACTTGAAGGAGTCCATACACTGCACAGGTCAAGGTGTATGAACATGTATGCGTGTGTGTGGCATCTGTATGTGTTCTCCTTCAGATATATGTGTGTGTGTGTGGTTTACAGGGACACAAAGTTGTATAATGACATGGGTTTGACTTAGTTGTACTTTATCAAGGTGGTTTAATTCGAAAAACTTAGAAATCATACTTAACAGGGGTCTCTAATTATTCAACATTTTCCCCAGGTTTCCTGTGAGGGATGGGTTTAGGGATAGATGTGAGGTAGGTCCATATAATGAGCGTTGTTACAGTAAAAATACATTATACATTATTTACAAATACCTTATTGAGTGTCCTTGTAAACCATGTATGCAAGTTTGTTTGTGTGTGTGTGAGAGAGCACATTTTTTAAATGTCAAGATGTGTATATATCTACTTGTATACACATATATACTGTATACAGAGATACTGTATGCACATGTGCCTTGACACAAGTCTGTGTACGTGTGTGTAATAGAATCCACCCCCTAGAGTCACAATCGATGAAGCACCTGAGCTCTGAAAAAAAGCTGAATTACCAAACAAACACACCCATGAATTCAGCCCAAACATCAGCAATCTGTGTTCACAGCCATAACATCCATTCTGCACAGAGATATCCACCCATGTGCCCGGTTTTTGCTGCTGTCTCATGCCAGGATATGGGGACCAAGGTGGGGGTTGGCAGCTCGTGATAGTTCTTTCTCTCCTGGAGGACAAGCAAATTCCACTCTTATCTCACCTGCAGGAAAGAGAGAGAGAGAAAGAAAGAGAGAGAGAGAGAGTCACGAGATGCACACTAGCAGCCATGCAAGAATCTTAGTTCAAAACAGGCCCACTAGGACATGCAAGTATATGAATGCATGCAAAAAGGAAACATCGTTTAAAATTCATGTGGTGCATGTTTATGTTGAACTACATTCTTATTGCATGCTTGTCATATTCTGTTCATATAATTTACCCTGTTATTTTAATATAGGAGGGTAAAATCTCTGTTTCCGATGTTTAGCTCCTGCTTTCTTTGAGCTGCATGCAGTGCATCCAAAACTGCACCCTGTTTTGGAACAGTTCAAATGTAAAATTTCCCCATTTTAATATAGTTGAAAATAGAAGCATACTGTACTACTTGAATTAATCATGTGACCTACCTTTGCCATTCCTAAATCCTCTCCCTTGGCTTCATGGGATAAGTGTCTAGTTAATGCATTTCAAAATCTCACCAGCAAAATGCACTTCTGCATTATATTGTCCTGTGTTAATATATTGTAGTTGTTAATAATAAACAATATTCTTCTGCAATATAGGCAGTTAACCATTTGAATTTCATTTGAAATAAAAGAGACATAAGGTATACGAATAGTGTTTGGGTAGAGTAGTTTAGGATCGTTTGTATTTAAAATATTTAATTGTGAAATGTTATAATATTTGCAAGTTTTGCCGTTTTTGTTGTATTTTCAGCAACGTTTTAGAGGCTTATAGCTATCACATACATTTTGTTACTTTTTTTATTGAATGTTCATAAACATTTAGAGCAGGGGTTGGCAATTAATCTTTCCAAGGGGCCACATTAGACTCTGGGGTGGTTTTAGAGGGCCAGACCATAGTTCATTTGTTTAAAAAAAAAAAAAAAAAAATCTGTGAAACTATTTAATAAACATACATAAAAACTCTAATGTTTAAAAAAAAGAATAAATTTTACACAAAAAAAAAGTATTTTAAAGACCAGCATCACAATATCAGCTTCATATAAACGCCACAGGGTTGTTTCACCTTAGTTAATTTTTATTTATTTATTTGTTCATTCTTTCATTTCAATATGTTTTTATGTTCAGTGAGAGAATTCTAGCCTGTGTTGGGCTGAACAAGTGCACTGAAGTCAGGTTGAATGTGTGATGTAATGATCATCACTGAAAGAGGATCTGTAGGTGCATTTGTTAAATGCTTAATCTGAAGTAATTAGTCTACTTTTATTACTGTGTAATTGCTTACAAAGTGTGAAGCTGCCTGGTTGGTTCCTGTCACATGACTTGTGGTTCACTCGCGGCACTCTGAAATGTTTAGATTTTTTCATCTCGAGGCATCTGGAAAACATAACCGTGACATACTGCTTGTGCATCCCTTCCTATTTGCGCAGTGAAACCCGCAGGTCTCCATTTGATATAACAAAACTGAGCACACAAAAGATGATATATGTGAAAGTCGCCTTTGGTTTAATGTGTCAGTAGATTGTTCAAATTTAAAAGATTCTAATTCTAAAGGCAGGGTTCAACACTAAGGATTTTTTCTACCGGCCCGATTGGACCAGTGGTTCAGATTTTTACTTGCCCTGCCAAAAGTTTTCACTGACCCCACAAAAAAAAGAAGTTAATTGCTATGTCTTAGCCACATATTTTAAATAACGTGTCAAAAATAGTTTTTAAAAATGTGAAGGAAAATATGCAGGTATTTTATCGCAAAACAAAACCTGGCTGACTTAAAAATGACAGCAAAACATCACAAAACAAACATTTTATTTTAGCCTCATAATTTGATGTTGCCGCCATGTTATCGTCTCTTCGCTGTGTTGGTTTTTACCAGGTTACAGAAAAAAAAATAACGTGCCCACGACATCCAATCAGATAAGAGGAACCCAAAAAGCAATATGGTATTTACGACTTCACAGAGAAGGTAGCGTTCAAATACTTGAAAACACAAACTATTTCTTGATTTTAAGACTATATATGCGTGCAATTAACAAATAGTCGCAGGCAAATTAAAATTTAGTGGCAAGGCAGCTCTGGCCTGATCGGGCCAGTAACGATTCTGTCTACTGTCCCGAGCATCTCTCACACTGTCCCCGGGCAATCGGGCAGTCCTTATTGTTGAGCCCTGTAAAGGGCATTCACACTTGAAAATATTAACCTTAGGTTATACTAAACCCTGCATAAACATATTCCTCATTCATTTGCAATCGTGTTTCACACTGCTCATGGTATACCTTGGGACAGCTTTTAATCCAGAGTATTCATCAACAGATGTTTTATACTATACAGTACATTCACAAACCCTGTGTTAATGTTCTCATTTGCAAACAGTATATGCAGTGTCAATGTCACTGATTGGATGAACAGCAGGCAAACTGCTTTTCCCCGCATCTTGCCAGTTGTAAAAGAAAATGTCACCTTTTAGCTGTTTGAAACCTCATGAAACGCACAAAGGCAAGCCGATAAAGACAAAAATACAAATGGAGCAAAGTAGGACATTTTACCATCTCCTGATGACTCCATACATGCTTTCCATCTTGTAATTTTTCTTACTTTTCTCTCACTGGCTGCTGTTTACCTTTCCTGTTACTGACAGGACATGAGCCTTACTGCTTAATTTCTGATTGGCTGTCTGTTGCCTAGTGTCCAGTAGGCATGGGCCATAATAAGATTCTGACGGTATGATGTCCTTGGACAAAAATATAACGGTTTTACGGTATCGTGATTACTGCTCTAATATATATTATTTTTAAATGTCTGGATAAAAAAAAAAAAAAACTTTTTTCCCCTTTTGAACACACTATATTTTATTTTGAGAAACATTTATAGCATTTCAGAGCAGTGAACATGTCAGGCTAAGTAATTCAAATGAATCATTGACCTCTGCTTTCTTCGACAGTTTCAACAACACAGATTTGTTTATAATTTTAAGCGCCATTTCTGGATATATTTTCTGCTGGAAATACTGTTGTCCTTAAAAAAACATAAATAAAAAATCTTACACATACCTTAGGAATGGTATCGCAGAAAATTTTGGCGTTTTTTAAACCTTGACGTTTCCAAACCGCGATATACGTACCTTTAAAATGATTATCGTCTTATGCCTAGAGTCCAGCTGTACCAAGCAAACGCCACTTTGTTTCACATTGATCTTATCACTGCAATACAGGGTTAGCTACACAAATTGTCTGTTGTATCATAGCCCTGGGAAAAAGCAATTTATCACCACTTTCAATGAAACATTTCTTCACCCGGTGTTAAAAGCAGGGTTTAGAATGATGATAACCTGGGGTTAAGAACAGTGTGAAAAGACGCTGTGTTTATACTAACACACAGCCTACTACTGGCATCAGAAAAGCAGTGAATTTAAACAAAAGCTCATTTTGTTCCCCATAAATCCCCGTTTGGTTCAGAAGTCACACATACTGTCATAACTGCAGCTACTGTATACTGACTACTTTTGTGTGTGTGTGTGTGTGTACTGGTTTTGGTAATTTTTATAGACAAGTTTTTGTATAATGACATGGGTATGGCATAGTTGTACTCTACTATGGTTTATGAGGACATGGCTGGTGTCCTTGTAATTCAAAACACTTTGAAATCATACGTAACAGTTGTCTTTTTACATTCAAATGTTTCAGGTTTCCTGTGAGGGTTTGGTTTAGGGGTAGGGGTGGGGTAGGGCCACATAATAAGCAATGTGTGTGTGTGTGTGTGTGTGTGTGTGTGCTGTTGAGGTTTATACTTACAATGTGGTGTGAAAGAGATGCAAATACCATTTAGGATTAGCTGGTCAGTGATCCTCCTCTCACACTCAATCTCTATTTCCCCACCGCCTCACCCCCACAGAGGGTAAACCCTAGATAAACTGACAAATAGGGTCTTTTTCGGTGGGTGGTTCATTTACACCACACGTGCAAACACATGCACACACTTTTTGTTTGGTGAACAGATGGAGAGGTCATGAAACTGTGAAAACGAGAAGTTAGCTTCTCTTTGAACAGTCTTTATGCAGAGTTTCTCTGTTATAGATACAATATCTGTTCATCGCAGTCTCAGACTGAGGCCCCGTTTACACTAGTGCGTTTTCGTTTTAAAACGCATAAGTTTTGCTACGGTTACGCCATCCGTCCACACTACGCCGGAGTTTTCGAGGTGCGAAAACGGAGCGTTTTAGAAACGCTGGAGAGAGCGTTTCCATTCTAAAATGCAGCCGCTGCGTCTCAGTGTGGACGTGGGAAAACGCAGACTTTCGAAAACAGAGGCGTGGCTGCTGAGATTCGCTACGTGATTGGGGCTTTGGGTCATTGCGTATCCTTCCCTTATTCGTCAAGCGCACGTGGCTATAACGTCACCGGCAGACAGCAGACCAGTCTTCACTGTAAACACTGTATTTTTGATAGCTATGGATGTTTTATATTCATTTGTTACTTTAAGTAACAACTCCACCTCGTCGTCTGTCCACTAAAAGACCTCTCTTGCTTTCTTTACCATCGCGTTCATCGTTCAACCAGCGTTTGTTGACTAACAACCGAATGCCGAGCGAGGCGCATGCTTCCTGTTTATACTTGACCGCGCATGCTCAGAGTGCGCCAATTGTCACGTGATATATACGTTTCTGGTAGAGTAGTGAAGACGGAGATCTCTTGTAACGCTGGGTGAAAACGCGAGTGTGGACGCGGATCGTTTTCTTGCTAAAACGCCGTTTTAAAACTAAGGCCCTGTTTACACTAGTGCGTTTTCGTTTTAAAACGCATAAGTTTTGCTACGGTTACGCCATCCGTCCATACTACGCCGGAGTTTTCGAGGTGCGAAAACGGAGCGTTTTAGAAACGCTGGAGAGAGCGTTTTCATTTTAAAACGCCGCCGCAGCGTCTCAGTGTGGACGTGGGAAAACGCAGACTTTCGAAATCAGAGGCGTGGCTGCTGAGATTCGCTACGTGATTGGGGCTTTGGGTCATTGCGTATCCTTCCCTTATTCGTCAAGCGCACGTGGCTATAACGTCACCGGCAGACAACAGACCAGTCTTCACTGTAAACGCTGCATTTTTGATTGCCATGGATGTTTTATATTCATTTGTTACTTTAAGTAACAACTCAACCTCGTCGTCTGTCCACTAAAAAGACCTCTCTTGCTTTCTTTACTATCGCGTTCATCGTTCAACCAGCGTTTGTTGACTAACAATAACCGAATGCCGAGCGAGACGCATGCTTCCTGTTTATACTTGACCGCGCATGCTCAGAGTGCGCCAATGGTCACGTGATATACGTTTCTGGTGGAGTAGGGAAGACGGAGATCTCTTGAAACGCTGGGTGAAAACGCGAGTGTGGACGCGGATCGTTTTCTTGCTAAAACGCCGTTTTAAAACTAAAACGGACTAGTGTAAACGGGGCCTAAAACGCACTAGTGTAAACGGGGCCTGAGGCACAGGCATGTTGCATCAGAGAATATGAATGGGACTGAGTGATCGTCTAATGTTGTTTCAGACACGATCTGCTGTACATCAGCGCTGTTTGATAGGCAGACATGTGGGGATTGGGGTTAGTACATTTAGAAATCTGTTGCATTGGATATCTTGGAAGTTAGAAAGCCAACAATTGAGATCAATTTAAGAGCTACTTTTTATAGTTTGCTGTGTTTTTGTTATGTGATATTCCTGATATACAGTTGAAGTCAGAATTATTAGCCCCGCTTTGATTATTATATTTTTATATATATATTTCCCAAATGATGTTTAACAGAGCAAGGAAATTTTCACAGTATGTCTGATAATATTTTTTCTTCTGGAGAAAGTCTTATTTTTTTATTTAGGCTATAATAAAAGCAGTTTTAAATTTTTTAAAGACCATTTTATGGTCAAAAATATTAGCCTCTTTAAGCTATATTTTTTGTCAATAGTCTACAGAACAAACCATCGTTATACAATAACTTGCCTAATTACCCTAAGCTGCATAGTTAACCTAATTACCCAAGTTAAACCTTTAAATGTCACTTTAAGCTGTATAGACGTGTCTTGAAGAATATCTTGTAAAATATTATTTACTGTCATCATGGTGAAGATAAAATAAATCTGTGATTAGATATGAGTTATTAAAACTATTATGTTTAGAAACGTGTTGAAAAAATCTTCTCTTCGTTAAACAGAAATTGGGAAGAAAAATAAACAATGGGGGCTAATAATTCTTCAATTCTTCAATGACTTCAACTGTATTTGTGCTATATATATATTCATTTGATCAATTCATTTGTGTAAGTTGATCAACTGTAAAGTCAGAAAAGTTTTGTTTTGTTAATCTTTATTAGTTTGGAGTGGCGGCCCTTGACATCAGTTTGATGGCTTTAGCTATAGTATTCTGAACCATGCATAGAGTATGTAACATATATAACATATGTAGACAAATATTTTGCTTCTTAATTATTCCACTTGCATTCTAATTCACTGAAACTGAAAGACCTGTTCTAAGCTTTTTTGGTAAAAATATGTGTAGATTAATATAATATAATATAATATAATATAATATAATATAATATAATATAATATAATATAGGGCGCCACGGTGGCGTAGTGAGTAGCATGTTCACCTCACAGCAAGAAGATCGCTGGTTCGAGCCCTGGCTGGGTCAGATGGCATTTCTGTGTGGAGTTTGCATGTTCTCCCCGTGGTTGCGTGGGTTTCCTCCGGGTGCTCTGGTTTCCCCCACAAGTCCAAAGACATGTGGTACAGGTCAATTGGGTAGGCTAAATTGTCCGTAGTGTATGAGTGTGAATGTGTGTGTATGGATGTTTCCCAGAGATGGGTTGCGACTGGAAGGGCATCCGCTGCGTAAAAAATATGCTGGATAAGTTGGCGGTTCATTCTGCTGTGGTAACCCCAGATTAATAAGGGACTAAGCCAACAAGAAAATGAATGAATGAATAATATAATAAACGAGAAATGAAAAAGACAATGTCGGGTGAATAAATAATGACAGAATCTGAGCAAATTTAATTTGGTTATTACAAAAGCTTGGAAGAAAACCTTCAGAGAAATGTCGGAGCAGATCACAGTACATAAATATTTTATTTACTGTTATATGCCAGATGTATAACAGACCCCATCAGAGTGACATCAGGCATGTCTGAAGTAGAGAAACAGCTCAAGTCCATACCTGTGGTTTGAACCTTCTGAACATGTGCCAAATCCCAGTGCCCAAAAGTCAGGCCACTAGACTGCATTCCTCCTTTAGCAGGATAACAACCACATTTATATCATTCTTTCAATAAAAAAATGTGAAGGAATGTATGTGATTCGATGTTTTATTTCACAATTTTCCTAAGATTAATTCACTTTAGAAAAGTGCTGTGGAGATGTTAGCAAATGTGAATTCTCTGGAAGTGTTTGAGGCATGTCTGCTCTGGTTGATCTGGGCATGTAGTGTAAATGAAAGTGATATAAAATCAGAGACATTAAAACAAAAAAAAAACATAAGGGATGTCTGTTTCAGTGTTCAAAGTCTAGCAGTGCAGTAGTGGAAACACAGAGCAGACAGCAGAGGTGGTGCAGTACATTCCTGATAGATTTGATAGCAGCGTTGCCGCCTGCTTGTGTAAAATACAAATACCTGTTGGTAGAACAATACAATACAGAATGATTCCTGATTCCTTGGGTCGGCATTGGGGATAAAGTCTCTAGAAGTAATGTAAAATACAATGACTTGACTTTATATGTTTCATGGGTGTACAACAATCATAAATGTTGTTTTAATGATGGCCAAATTAGCATTAGCTATCATTCACTTTGCAAAATAACAAAAAATGCTAATTTTGAGAATCCAAGCATTCAGTGTGTGATGAAGCCCATTAGAAAACATATATTCATTCTTTTTTTCTTCGGCTAGTCCATTTAATCATCAGGGGTCACCATAGCAGAATGACCCAACAACACCAGCTGCAACCCAGTACTAGGAAACATCCATACACACTCATTCACACATACGTTACGAAAAATTTTGCTTATTCAGTTCTGTGAGGGGAAGCGGAGCACCAAATGCAAACTCCACACAGAAATGCCAACTGACCCAGCCGGGACTCAAACCAGCGACCTTCTTGCTGTGAGGCGACAGTGCAAACAACTGAGCCACCGTGTCAAAATACATATATAATGTTAGATAATATTATAACGATTTGTATTTGTTTTTTATTCTTTAAAAAATATAGTGTATATTAGAAAGTGTTATTAGAAACAGTGTCATTTTATTCAATTCTTCATCATGAGCATACATGTATTATTGATTTTATTCAGCAGTTCTACAAACAAGAATTTATACTAAGTCAGTCACATTTTAGAGATTTTGTCTGACTGTTTGTTTGCTGCTTTATGTTTCATCAATGAAAATATTTCCAGAGTTCACACTTAGCTGATGATTGATAATAAAGCGTATTTGGCATGCTGTCCCGGGAGAGAGCCCTGAGCTCAGAATATCCTTGAGCCCGGGGCTCCCTCCCGTTTAAAGGGTGAGAGGAAAGTTTGAGCTCAGGTGAGTCTCGAGAACTCCCCCCGCTTGTGAACGTGCTGAGATATATCTGACTAGAATGCCTTAGGAGGCCATTTAAGAGTAGTTGATTTACTTTGTATGTTTTTGGATGGTGGGAGGAAACCGGAGGACCCGGGGAAAACCCACACGAACACGGGGAGAACATGCAAACTCCACACAGAAACGCCGACTAGCTCGGAGAGAGGCTGAACCAGTGGCGTTCTTGCTGTGAGGCAACAGTGCTAACCACTGAGCCACCGTGCCGCCCTATCAGAGAAGGGGAGGAGTTGGGGTGGAAGGGGGGATTCTTCAAGACGAAGATGACTTGAGTGGAAAGCTTTGGTAATTTATAGTGAGTCATGATTCGTCTGATTGGTGCATTATGCTGAGCTGATGAGGTACCAGCTGTGTTCAATCATAAGCACGGGATCCTCTCGAAATTTAGTTTATAAATAAACCCCACTTCTAGACAAAGTCAAAGCAAAACATTTGTGTGTGTTTTGTTTCTGAATGAATCTGATGTCAGACAAATCATGTAAGACTGCTGTTCTATGATCCATTTATAACATTTCAGAATGAATCAGTTACTTATAGCGAATTGCTTGAATGAATCCATATATGCATCTGTCCTGACTGTAAAGGCTGATTTATACTTCTACGTCAAGCGCACACATAAGCATCGGCGCAATCTGCGCACGGTTGCATAGCCCTTGATGCAGCCACATAGTGCAAGCTCTGTAATTGGTCAGCTTGGTAGTGGTGACGAGTGTGGGCGGTGCTAAGAGCCGCAAGCCCGTTGAAGCGAGTGTTCTCAAGTGTCAAGTCGCATGAAGGAGCTCCAGATGGAAACTTTTGTTTTGTGTTTACCTTATGATTAAAGTTGTTGCCCGTCCACTGGTTCCTGACTCTGAATAAGCCAGTTTTAGCTACCTGTACATTAATGTAGGTCTATGGGTAGCTTTCAGAAAAAACAGAACACTCATGAAAAAACTGGACACAGAGGAACATAAGCAGCTACTGCCAGCTAGCGTTTCAGAATTGTTATTGCAGAACAACACAAACAGGGCGCAGAAGTGCAAATACACTGCTATGCGCAAGGCAGAAAGTGTGGGTCACGCCAATCACTCGATGCAGAAGTATAAATCAGCCTCAAGTCGTTCGCTTTCTTAAAATTCTTTGTTCATCCCTGTTCTTTCGTTTCCTCCCTGCCTCTTTATATCTCTTTTTATGCTTTATTGATGGTTTCATTTACATCTGTAACATTTATTAGAGGTGAAACTTGCAGGCGTAAGAAATGACAGCTCGAGAAAGAGCAAGAGAGAGAAAAAAACAGGCACAGACTCTGGGCCACAACAGTCTCAGTTTGTTTCTGTGTTTTGTTTCCATTTCCTTTGATCCCATGTTCCCACTTTTAGTTTGATAAATTGCTGCTATGGGTACTATGGAGTTGCACCTAGAAAAATATGCAAAATGCAATATTGTGGTTTTGTTTGGTGATAATATTTCCTGTGACACAACATTTCTCAAGAGAAATTTTATCTATTTTGATACAATGATCTTACTAAAATAAATTGTCTGTAAATCAATCGAATTCAGCCTACATCAATTGAAAAAACTTATTTAAAATGAGCTGAAACGAAATAATTCTTCATATTTCATTAGGACTTCATTTTTTTATGTTCAATCTACATAAATTTGCTAAAAGTGTTAAGGTAACCTAATTGATTTGTGTTTGGACAATACGAATGAATTGTGTGGAATCCTGCATTTTTCACAGTGTAGGTGCAGGGTGCAAACTATAGACTATAGTTAGTAGTCAGGATGAGTAACTATAGGTCCTCCTTTCCCTGGTCTACCCTAGCTTAATAGCAAATACTCAGAGGCGGGTTTAAAAAATTAGTATGGCCATATATTAGTCAGATTTAGATAAACAACCTATGCATACAACAAACAGGTGCTTGGCAGATGGCACATGCATTCAATTTAACATACATCTCTGTAACATGGATATTGCATATATTAATATCTTTTTAAAATATATTGCACAGCCCTGTGGGTACCAGTTTTATTCTCATGCCTCTCTTTATTATCACACAGTATTTAAGCCCTGAGTTTGGTTCTGTCCATTGCCTGGAGTTGTCTTTATAGTTTATTGTTGCTCATCTTCTTCCTCTTCCTCCTTGCTTTGCTTGCATAAATCTGACAATATCATTTAGTTGAGAACAGGATTTGAGAGTAGTACACTGGTGTAGAACAAACATTTTGTTCTAGAGATATTTGTGTGTTGTTTTGAAAAGGAGGAACGGGTACAGGACATCAGGAACAGCTGAATGCCGGGCAGTGTTTGGTAGTAGGTTGAAGGTTTGGCCCTGATCTAGATGTCTCCTCCCTCTTTTATCTATCATCTTATACTGTAAAAACTTTGTCTGAACTGCAGCATCAGTAGATAAAGCGTTTGCTATGTCTGAATCCTTTCCTCACGCCCATCTTTCATACACTAACAACTTAAAATATATTGTCTTTGCATGAAATTGTACAAAACAATTATGAAGGATATTCTAATGTTTTTGAAAAAATCATTTAACAAGGGTGTTTTTTATTATTTAAAAAAGTGAATAATTTCTACAAACTTGTGATTAATATGTTTACTATGCCTTTAGTACCTACCTTTACCATTGGAAAGCGCTGATGTGTGGGTCGTTGGCTCAGCATGAACCTGATTTTTGCAGGATGTAATGAGACGACAACTCCCATGATTTCACACTCCTTTGTTTGTTGTGAATACTCGCCCTCTAGTGGAGAAAGTGACATACTGCTTTTTAAGTCAGGAGTCATGGGTTTTTATTCATTCATATATTATTAATTGCATCAGAATTACAGTACCATGTTTAAACTTGTAATCACTCTAACGTCAACCCTTTATATAACCTTAGACTGCAAAGGAATAGTCCTCATACAAAAAAGAAAGAAAGTAAGCCTATGATTTACTCGCCCTCAAGCTATCCTAAGCATATGCCTTTCTTCTTTCAGAAAAAGCCCAATCAAAAGCTATATTAAAAAACACCCTCTTCCCAGCTTTATAATGATGAATGGTCTCTGAGTTCTTGAAGCTTCAAAAAGCAAATCTGTAAAAGTAATAAAAGTAATTTGTATCGTTCCAGTGGGTTAATGAAAGCCTTCACACATGAAGTGATTCAGTTTTGTAGGAAAGATATCAATATTTCACACTTTTTGCTGTCACAAAATAATCAAGGTCTGATTTATATGATGTAGATACGGTAAAGACTAAGGATACAGTATACAAAGTACTTGCAATATTATGAGTGTTTTTTCACATTTCGTGATTTCCTCATTCATATAAATAGGACCGGCTTGATAGACTTTTGATAGGATTAGTCTTAAAGGCTTAACTTAACTGCTCAGAGGCATTGCAAATATAGCTGCCGAGTGATCAGACTTTTCTGGTCGAGCTGAGAATTGACGCCTTTGTTTGGAATGACTTGCGAAAAGAAGTTATTTTAGCTATACCGTAAATGTATATTTTTTGGTATTTCTAATCTAGGGCGGCATGGTGGCTCAGTGGTTAGCACTGTCTAGTGCAAGCAGGTCACTGGTTTGAGTCTCAGCTGGACCAGTTGGCATTTCTGTGTGGAGTTTGCATGTTCTCCCTGTGTTGACGTGGGTTTCAGCCCCAACACATGCTCTATAGGTGAATTGAATAAAACTAAATGTGTGTGTGAATGAGTGTGTATGGGTGTTTTATATACTATGGAAGTTAATGGTTACCGGTTTCAGAATAAACTATATTGGGGAATAAAGGGTTAGTTCACCCCAAAAAGAGGAAAAGCTAAAAAAATAATGACTAACAAAGTAATATAGGGTGACACGGTGGTTCAGTGGTTAGCACTGTCACCTCACAGCAAGAAGATTGCTGGTTCGAGTCTTGGATGGGTCAGTTGGTGTGAGTTTCCGGGTGCAATGGGTGCTCCTGTTTCCCCCACAGTCCAATGACATGCGATATAAGTGAATTGAATAAACAAAACGGTAACACTTTATTTCGATGGTCCATTTGAGTATTAGTAGACTGTCTACTTAATATCTGTTGATACTCACATTCAACAGACATTTAACTGACTATAAGTAACTTTGCAAGTACATGCCAACCTACACTAAACCTACGGATACGTTTGCGCCCGGAAGTTAACAAGAAATATATGTATTATTTATTAAATTGCCCATTCATTGTATTTTATTATCGTCTACCTCCACCCCAACCCTCCACCTCCACCAAACCCAACTGTCACAGTAACCTGAAAACAGTAGTTGAGTATTATTTATTTATTAAATAACCTAATACATTGTATTTTTTAACGCCTACACCGACCCCAACCCTAAACCCAACTGTCATAGTACCTAAAATATTAATTATTGTTATACAGTGTCATAAAAAATGCTGCTATATTAAAGCGCATATCGCACTTCCGGCCGGCCGCATATCCGTTCTAGCCTTTACCCAACCCTAACCCCAACCTAACAGTCTACTTATAATGTAATGAGAATTAGTTGCAATGTAACTTAAATTCAACAAACGGACCATCAAAATAAAGTGTGACCAAGTTAGCATGGAAGGGCATCCGCTATGTAAAACATATGCTGGATAAGTTGGCGGTTCATTCCACTGTGGCGACCCCAGATGAATATAGGGACTAAGCAGAAGGAAAATGAATGAATGAGAAAAGTAATATAGTTTAGTATAGTTTTAGTTTAGTACAATACACAACAGTAATAATAATTATTGTAAATAAATAATTAAACCTATTTCAATTATAGTCAAGTAGGATAGTGTCAGGTTATATCAAAACTGCTCATTTCCACCTGTGGTCCCTGGACAGGTTGATGTTTATAAAGATATTATTTTTATGTGTAAATGAAAATGAAAATAGCCTGGTCTATAATACTACACAACTGTATATATACAGTACATACATGTCAGATCAGTATTGAATCAGTAAATCTGTCAGCATTCTTCTAGAATCATTCCAAGAGTCCAGCCCTACTCACTCACTCATTATACACAGACAACATCCAAAATATAGACACAAACTCTCTCTCTTTTTTTGAATACATAAAAGTCATACACTCATTCTTCGTCATAAAGTTTCCACGCATATTCATCACTAATGAGTGTTTGGCCAGTAGCCATTTAAAACAGCATAAAGAAACTCAAAACAAGTGAAGGGTGATTAAATGATGACAGAACTTACGTTTTTGGGCAAACTATCGGTCTACTTCAACTTTTGAAGAGAGATTGAGTAGCTTTTTAAATAGATTGTTAACCTATTAGCATCTAAATTAGCATCTAAGCATTTTGTTCAGGTCACTGAGGTGAGAGTAAGACAGTCTGCGCCAGACAGACATTGTAATATGCAAGTGTCTACGTCTAGCCTCCTTTAAAACAAGGCTGTAATTATATAGCTTTTGTCAGATAGAGATGTGTGTGCATGTTTCTTCAGTGTCTTTTCAACAATGAGCGAGAATAGATCTTGTTTCAACAGGAGTCTCACTGTTTTAAAGAGATTCAGGCACTTCTTCCCTAAACAGAAGATTATTTACTTTCTATGTCACAATCACCCTTGGTTTTTAGGTTATCCTCAGCTCCCAGTTTTGTTCATTTTCATCTGCTTGTGTTGGTAGTGGTGAATGGAGGCTGCAATGACTCTCCTGTCCAGCCGATGAATGAAGGGGCGGCTAATGTTTCCTGTAAACAGTAAATCAGATCCTGCTTTAGATCACTGAAGCATAGCTGTTTAGATTAGTAGGGAAAGGAAATGAAATTATCACCAGTGTTGTCGTTTACAGTAGATTTACGGTTTGTTGGCTTTTCATCAGTCGTTAATTAATTATTATAATTGTTTTTACATTTGAAGGTCTGTTATAGTCATAATAATGACTAATAGTGATGTTTTCCATGATGGGCTGAAGGCATCTTGAAATGTAATTTAGTGTAACAATAAAAGTTTATATTCTGAATATCTTGTCAGGAATATTTAAAACAAGAATCATGTGATGACACGTTCGTTCTCAACTTCACTTTTGCATATCTGACACATACAGTTCAGTTCATGGGGTTCAGTCTCTGCTGATGAGCTGAATCTGTTGCAATAAATGAGCAAGGCTCACAAATCGTGCAGAAAACATACTGTTTTCTTCGATATTTATTATATTATTATTAGCAAATTTCTTGAAAAATATTATTTTTTTCTGTGAGTGGCATGTGTCTTTTTGCAATTAACATGCTTTTGTAGATTGATCACTTATCAAATATTCTTGTGGTTTTCATATTATTTCATATTTTGTTATCTATTTATTCTTGTCAATCATTTTTGACTTTTGAAGTTCCCAAGTGTAGCAGGTACCTATTATTTTTCATTCTGGGCCCTTAAACATATATAGAGCATGTCCATGATTTTCTGGTGTGTATTCATAGCTAATGTGACAGACATCAACAAGTGTCATCCCATTCTGATTGTAATATAAATATATTATAAATGTGTATATATAAAATAATAATATAAGAAATAATATATATATAATATAAATCATATTATGTATTTATACATCACAAATATTATATAGAATATTTAATCAAATATAAATATACTTTTTTATTTTCTATTTTGGTAACTGCCTATATATATGTATATGATCAATATCACACTTGTAGCAGTGTGATATGGCTGTATATCGGCACTGCTGGGAGGCAGCCACAGTGGCGATAAACAGCCATATCGCACTGCTACGAGTGTGATATTTTATTTATGGCAACAACATAATCGTGTACAAATAGTCTAACTACTTTCTTCTGCCATTCATTCACATCTGCAGTTGACGTCAGAACAGCAGATACTGTTGCTTATAAACACAATGTTATTTTAGTGCTAGTGTTTGAATGATTCTGTAGCGAAATGCCTAAAGTGTTGACAAAACAGGTGATTTTGCTCACATTTTAAGACTATAAGGCTGAACGGCATGAAATGCCATCAGTCTACACAGATTTTTTCAGTATTTCTCTGTGGCAGTTGGGAGATCACAATAATTAACCCCCAAAAAAGCCAAAGCAAAGCAAACACTAGCAGATAACTATGGTATAAATACAACACTACAACATACAAAAGAGAGAGATCAACTTAGAAAGTCACCTAGCTGTTTTATAATGATTTGATCAGCTGTAGTTTGAAATTACACTCAGTTTTTCTCCTCTAAGGGCTTCTTATGCAGTCTCTGTCGGCGTCTTGTGGCGGAACGTCAACCATCCTTGCTCTGCTCTGTATGACAGGCTGATATATGCTGACACACTGTATCTCAGAAACTATAAATATTGAAAATAGGCACTATCCTAATAAATAAACTGCACAGTTGCAGTCTAACAACTACATTCTTGACTAAAAGCCTAAAAAAGTACATGATGTTGTCCAACAGCTGCAATATTTGTCAAACTGTAGTGAGTTTATTGATCTGCTGTCAATCTATGAGGGCGGAGTAATACAGAAGGGTAAGGAGGCTGTACAAGTGCTGTTATTGCAGAATACCACACGGCTATCAGCCAATCAGATTTGAGAACCAGACAGAACTGTTTTATATATATA
>CAIGQQ010039723.1:485363-504105 GCA_903798035.1 Danio albolineatus | reverse complement strand
GTGTGTGTGTGTGTGTGTGTGTGTGTGTGTGTGTGTGTGTGTGTGTGAGTGATTAATTGAGTTATTCAGACTCGCACATTACTCGTGGTCTGCTGCCGCTCTATTCTGTCTGCTCCCAGCATTCACTTGTCCTCAGGCCATTTTTCACTCAGGGGCAGTTAATCCACTGAGCATAGACTGGGATTTGCATTTTGCTTTTTTGGATGAATTGTTGCACTGCTTAATAACCTCCAGTGGGCGGCCCTGTTCCTCTCCTCACAAACCTACCACACACTCTGAGCTGTCTGCGCACTTTCACTGTGAATCTAAACTGTGCTCTCTAGAGGCTAGACAATGCTAAAACAGTTACTGAAAATGCTTGTTCAAGAGTTAATAATATTGTTAGAATCTAATACTGTATATGAAACTGTACCACTCAAAACATTAAATTTGGAGGTAAAAACATTAAATAAATAAAATTGTATTGAATGTATTATGCATTCAATGTATTGAATTTGTATTCAGTTAATTAAATAAAGACAATAAAGTAATATATATACACACACACATTATAATTAATTTATTATTGTTATTATTATTATTATTGTTATTAATCAAAACTGGCAATATACACTAATTTATATTTATTAATATAATAAGTACATTTAATATAAAAAAAAACAATTAAAATATTTAAAATAAAATATTCATTCATTCATTCATTTTCTTTTCGGCTTAGTCCAACCGCCAACTTATCCGGCATCCGCAGCGGATGCCCTTCCAGCCACAACCCATCTCTGGGAAACACATCCATACATTCTCATTCACACACACACACACACTATTGACAATTTAGCTTACCCAATTCACCTGTACCGCATGTCTTTGGACTGTGGGGGAAACCGGAGCACCCGGAGGAAACCCACGCAACCACGGGGAGAACATGCAAACTCCACACAGAAATGCCAACTGACCCAGCCGAGGCTCAAACCAGCGACCTTCTTGCTGTGAGGCGAACGTGCTAACCACTACGCCACCGTGGCGCCATATATTATATTATATTATATTATATTATATTATATTATATTATATTATATTAATCAACACATATTTTTACCAAGAAATGCTTGGAACATGTCTTTCAGTTTCAGTGAATTAGAATGCAAGTGCAATAATTAAGAAGTAAAATATTTGTCTACATATGTTATATATGTTACATACTCTATGCGTGGTTAAGAATACTATAGCTCCACACAGAAATGCCAGCTGGCCCAGCCGGGGATCTAACCAGCGACCCTCTTGCTGTGAGGCGAACGTGCTACCCACTAGGCCACCGTGGTGCCCCTAAAATAAAATATAATATTTATTATTAATAGTAGTATTCATATTCGCCATATATATATTATTGTTGTTATTATTATATGCTTCTGTAATTGTTTCTATTTTATTCTGAGACTTGATATACTTTTAATTAATCAACTTTACAGCAATAAGATGATCTATCCCTCAGATTAAGGTGAATTTGATATTTCTATGCTTTTAATTGTACCTGATAAACTATACCTTTTCGATTTGGGAAGGCATTTAGAAGTTTTCATTAAATATTTAGAAAATTTAGCATTAAATATTTAATTTGATATCCTGTTGTTGGAATACTCAGTCAATTCCATGCGTGTTCAATAAAAAAGGTCAGGAGAGGTTTTTCTTCAGTGTCAAACATCGTAACAATTTATTGTATACAAATGAATAATTCGATTGACAGAATTCTATTATCCTCGATGCAATAGTTACATTCAGGAGGTGCGCACTCAACCATACGTCCTCTTTTTGTATGAATTGTCTGCACAACATTAAAAGCCTGAGCCTTTCTCAACTGCAAATATTCAGTGCTCGCAGGAAGTTTTGCTGCAGAGCTCAAGTTACTTTTAGACAAGCATTTATCTACTTCTGCAAAAATGCATCATTAGTATGCAAACATGTCAGACTCAACAGAAGAATATTTTACGTTAAGCAATACCAATACAATTGTGTAATGAACAAAAAAGATTTTTAAAAAATTAATAAAGAATATATTTTCCCAACACTGTGATGTGACACATCTCATCTATATATTCAAAAAGACAGCACTCTAAAGCTCCAAAAATGCTATTTTATTACACTAAAAAGGCTGACACAAAGCATGTAAGGTTTCAAGCTCTAGGCTCTTCATCAGACAGTGTTCAAGAGTGTTCACTTAGCATGTTTCTTAAATATCTGCAAACATATTATGGTATTTTTACGGTTTAGAAGAGTCAAAAACTTACATACAGCACCTTTAAAACAAAAAGGCCAAAATCTCAGATCTTTAACTGTAGCGTCTTGACAAAAAGAGATATTTCAGTTAAAAATCTACATTTACTCAGTATTTAATCACCCTCAAGTGTTCCTTTATCAGTTTCTTTCTTCGGTTGAACACAAAATAAGATATTTTGAAGAATGTTAGACAGTTGTAGCTATTACTTTCCATGCAAAAAAAAAAAATTGTGAATAGTGAATAGTGGCAGACTTTTTAGTTTTTAGTGAACTATCCCTTTAAGGGAAGTTAAATGAAACATTTGTTCCTCTTACTGACACCTGTGGGTCAGAATAATGGATCGTGATGTCAGTTACTTCAAAACTTTTATTATGTTTGTTTGATGCACTGAAAGGTTAACAGAATCTACGTCAAACATTGCTGACTTGATCAAAATCATGAGCCAGGAAACTCAAACATCCTGTCGGCTTGTTTGTTTTGAGCCTGAGAGGCATGTGTAGTACTGGCAGACCTGATGTTCTCTTTCACTTGTTCAAGCACACGTGCACACATATTGCTGACTTTTCCTATAGTTTACTATATGCATGTAGAGCCTTTTTACTGTTTTCATATTGAAGACTCCTCTTTTACAAGCCTCACAAAAGCTCAAAACCAGAAAAAACTGTTGACAGATAGTTGTAGTTTTAAAAGCAGGGATGTTCTTTGTAATAATAATAATTTTTAACATAGGTTGTAAAATAAAACATTATTTCTTGTATAAAAAAAAACCAAATGAGACACATGGGAATACAGGAGCCCATGTCTGTTTTAGATCGAACGCTGCTGTATATACAGTAAGATGTACAGTTTTTGTTTAGTGTTATTTAATCAGAAACAAAACCAGTAATATTGTGAAATATTAGAACTTCAAGACATGTTTTCTGATTTATGTGTATTTTAAAATGTCTTGGTGTTTCTAAACTTTCTTCTGTAAAACACAAAACGTTCTGAAGAATGCTGGGGTGAAAAGCAACCATTGGAGCAAAAACATAGTGTGGTAGGGAATGGCTGGTTTTTTTCAAACAACATTTTCAGTATATCTCTCATTGTGTTCAACAGAAGAAAGAAAATCTCATTTTTAGGTGAACTTTTCCTTTATTTTGTTGCTGAGTTGAAATCTATTATTATTAGCAATATACAAACACTATATAAAACAGTATCAAAGTTGAAAGTAGTTCTGCCATTATTTTGATGGTGTTTTTTGTGATTCGTGCATTAATATAATAGTTTAAAAGAAAAATACTTACTTTGAAATAGTTGGTTAAGTTTTATTACAAAATTAACATGTCTACTGTCTCTTTAAATCAGTAAAATGAATGGCTGAATTTTCAAAAATATGTATCATAAATTGGTTAGTTTGTACTGTATATGTGTATATATACTGTATATGTGTGTATTATCAGATAAGATGTAATTCTACACATAGAAATATTTAATATTAACCCAATCTATTTGATCAATCAATTATATTGGCAATTCTTAAGCTTCAGCTTATAGCTGCCGTTGAGTATTGTGATTTATATTTCTTTCATGTATAGGCTAATAATCTGTTATTTGAACTGCGTTATTTCTATTATTATTATTATTATTATTATTATTATTATTATTATTATTATTATTATTATTATTATTATTATTATTATTAAAGTAAAGAGGTAGATCAAATACAATTACAAATATAGAGACAAATAAAACAAATAAATGAAAAAGTGCACAGAAATATACATAAAGACAAACAAATGCAGGGTAACAAAAAATAAAAATAATGAAATAAAGTTACACCTTAAAGAGACACAAAGGAGGAATATAAGGATACAGTTTTCGTTGCTTAATGGATTAAAAGATTGCTGGATAGTTTGCAAATATTGGTCGAGGTCAATTTTAAATAGATCAAAATAACGTTTAGAGCCACTAAACTTCTGTTTGTGAATATGAAACTTGGCTAATAGAATACACAAATTAATCATATACACTTTTTCCAAGTCTTCTTTAGAATCGTCAAACAACCCAAAGAAGTTATCTTTAGAAGAAAAGGAAAAGTCACTCGATATATAAGACTGAATCAACATCAACAGACCAGAATCTCTCAGTGTAGAACTGCCAGAACAAATGAATAGAGTCTTCCTCCGAAGAGTGACAGAATGAGCAGTTCACATCAATGTCAGACTTATATTTCTGAAGACAGGTCTTAGTAGGATAGCATTTGTGAATTAATGTAAATGTTAATTATTTTACTTTATTAGTAATCAGATACTTGTGTGGCAAAATCCATATTTTCTCCCGTGAGTGGTATTTCTATTTGGGTGACCTTGTTTTAAGTGTGTTTATTTTTTAAGAGAAAACATATAGCTCCTTCTAGTGCTAAGATCAGGAATAGCAGTCGTTCTTTAATGGTGCAAAATAATCTATTCTTCTATAGACACTCAGTTGTAAATAGTCATTAATTCAGTGTGTCAACAATAAACATCACTTATAATGCTGTCGATTTACTTTTGCAATCATTTTGTTGAGTTTGTTTTTTGTACTTTTGTTTTTCATTTCTATTTGAACGTTTAATGTGCATATATTTAATTTCCTCATTAAAACAACATATACAAACAGTATTTTTATTTTTGATAAATATTTTAAACCTTAGTGAAGACTCTATCTGCAAGAAGCTTAAAGAAATCTGTTGTATGCGATGTCCTGTTCACGCCACTAGGTGTCAGTGTGTCATGTAAACGTGTAACTACTGCTTTTAATGCAATTCATTTATTGGTCTTTTTTTCTAAACACTTTCATTCATTTATTTTTGATCAAATAGTTAAAATTTTGAAGGTTGTAGTCACATGATCTTGTGGTTCATATAAAAAACTTAATTAAGACAAGACATTTCATAGTGAAATAAATGAACTAATATTAATCACAACAACACTTCTACAATTACAACCTGTTTTTAGCATGTTGTGCTCAAATGTGCAAATAAATCATTATTTCATTAAAAATGTGCTCATTTGCATAGATTTCTACCACAAAGAATGCAAACACTGGATAAAGTTCAGTTTTGTTTCTCTCTTATTTCTTTATTTAATTTTATTTGGCATAATATATTTTAGAAAAAATATTTGTATTTTAGCTGTTTTTACAAATAAGGATTTTGGGGATAAAACTCATTTTGAGGGGGGAAAAGCTGTTGATAAAGTGGGTTAAAATAAACATATTTTCTTTTTCATTCATTCATTCATTCATTCATTCATGTATTCATTCATTTTTCTTCAGTTTATCCCTGATTTATCAAGTTAATTCATCTTAAAAGTTAATCTCAAAACTTACAGGTGAATGAAAAAAAAAGCTTTTGTCTGCAGTGTCCTCGTAATCCAATCTTTTCACCATTAGTGTATATTTTTAAAAAGTCTGTTCTTTGTGGTTATTAATAATAAATGTATTTTGTGTCTGTTCTTTAGGCATGTCATGGTTGTGGGACTGGATCAACATGTGACTGCAGTTCAGTGAAAGGAGGGAAGGTGAGTGTTTTTCACAACAAACATTTACAGTCCACAGGGTCCCTACGCAGTGCTCATTGCTCATACATTTGGGTAGTTCTGTTGAGGTGTACTTGATATGATAAATCTCAACACTGTTCATCATCAAAACATGAGGTCAAAACTAGTGTTAGTCATATGTCACGCATAGAGGAGTTTGAGGTATGCGGACAAAATTCATTCATTTTCTTTTCGGCTCAGTCCCTTTATTAATTTGAGGTCGCCACAGCGGAATGAACCGTCAACTTATCCAGCACATGTTTTACGCAGCGGATGCCCTTCCAGGTGTCTGTTACATGAGAAATATCTCAATATGATTTTCAGTTGACTTTTTTTTGGAGCTTTATTGAGCTCATACTCAAATAATCTGCTTACTGATTTGCCGATGTCTGTGTAAAAAAAAAAATATTGATGATGTTATCACTCTAATAATGGTAGAAGTCTATTAATAGGCTGTTAGTAAGAACTCCAATAGATATAGTGCACATTTTTAGGTAATATTAGATTATGGTTAACCTTAATTGTAACAAATTGGACCATTTTTTAAAGCAGGGTTGTCAATTTTCTAGAGTTTGCTCTGTACAGTTTAGTTCCAACCCTAATTAGACACACCTGATTACACTAATTGAACTCTTCAGGCTTGTTTGCAACCTACAGGCAAGTGTGTTGATGCAGGGCTGACACTGAGTTTGTCACCCCTGCTATAAAGCGTCACTATATATATATATATATATATATATATATATATATATATATATATATTTATATATATTTAGTGAGTAGCACGTTCGCCTCACAGCAAGAAGGTCGCTGGTTCGAGCCTCGGCTGGGTCAGTTGGCATTTCTGTGTGGAGTTTCCCCCACAAGTCCAAAGACATGTAAATTGTCCGTAGTGTATGTGTGTGAATGAGTGTGTATGGATGTTTCCCAGAGATGGGTTGCAGCTGGAAGGGCATCCGCTGCGTAAAACAGATGCTGGATATGTTGGCAGTTCATTCCGCTGTGGGGACCCCAGACTAATAAAGGGAGTAAGCCGAAAAGAAAATGAATGAATGAGTATAATGAATAATGAAAATATTGTTTAGATATTTTTTTGATGTTAAACGACACCACATTGACATCTAACATCTAACAACACATCTAAAATAACTTGCAGGACACATGGAGGTCATGGATATGATGTCAATTTTATGTTGTTTTGATATTTGGCTGTTCTTGACTTTCAAAATGGCAAGTTACTGTTGATTCATTCGTCAGTTCATTTGTGTAAGGCTGACTCTCTTCTTCCTCTTCTTTCTTTCTTACCTGCTACCAGAAGTGCTAAACTGGGTAATATATCATTGTGTGCTGATATTTGTGTGACTTTGAAACGTTTTCTGGGATATCTGTCAGACTGACATATACTGTATGTGTGTACACAGTATGTTAAAAAGTTAAACAGATTGCAGATCAGCAATGTTTTACAAAAGCTGTAAAACTATTTTCACTGCAATGGTAGTTGGATAAAATGTTGAGTTTCATTTTTTTAAATGATAATTACTGTTTTTATTCACCCTCAGGCCATTGAAAATGTAGGGGACTTGCTTTTGTCTTCAGTATAGAACATTGAAGGGATAGTTCACTCCAAAATGGAAATGTGCTCACTAAGGATGCTCATTTCAATAAATTCTGCCAAACGACAACTGCCGCTGTTTAACGAATATGGCCGTTAACTGGTCAGATTAATACTAAGTTGTTCATTCATTCATTCATTTTCGGCTTAGTCCCTTTATTAATCCTGGGGTCGCCACAGCGGAATGAACAGCCAACTCATCCAGCATTTGTTTTACGCAGCGGATGCCCTTCCAGCTGCAACTCATCTCTGGGAAAATACTAAGTTGTTATTGAATTTAAAAATTAATAGACGTTCTATTTAGTGTCTGACACATTAAATATTGCATTTTAAAATACTGATTTATTTTAACATGCGAAGATTGCGAACAGCAGCATACAGAACATATTAACAACAGAACATCTTCAGGCACCTGCAGTGTTTCCAACAACATAGAAAAACAGAATAAACAAAATAAAATAATAAAATAAATAGACCTGCCCTTGATAGTTTTCATTTAAATTAGAAATGTAGATTGTAAACGATAACACTGACTGAATCCTTTTAAACCAGCATAGGCTGTTTTTTTTCCGGTGCACGAAAAATATTAATTTAATTAATGCTCCGCTGTTATTTTTATATCAGAAACCTCTGTCAACATTTTTAATAGAAGTCATTAGTTTAAAGGATATTAACTTGAGCATCTGATTTTACCTTATAGCTTCTGTGCTTTTATTGTCTCTCTCTGTTTATGCATGTTGTGCATGATGAGAGACAATGACAAGACTCATACTGTATGTTGATTTTTTGTAAAATATATAGCATATATAGTTTTTCCGACTATGGAAGTCAGTGTTTACAGGTTTTCAGCTTTCTTCAAAATATCTTCTTTTGAGTTCAACCTAAAAAAGAAAGGGTTTGGGACCACTTGAGGGGGAGTAAATAGTGAATAAATGGTCATTTTTGTGTAAACTGTCCCTTTAAAGAAAAGTTGAAGGGTTCAGAAATTTGCTTCAGGCTCTTACAGTAGTGGCAGTAATTTCAGTTTTATGGCAAGGAATAAGTTCTTGTCATTGCCTTTAACATGAAATAACCAAATAAAACATATGAAGCTGAGAATGAGAAAATGCTCATTATAGAAGACAATTCCAGATGGTTTGTTTATTCTTAGAGATTTTAGCCTTTGAAAGTTTAATTTTTAAGCTGAATCTGTGGTTCTTGGTGAACTTAATTAAAAATAATCACAAACAAACAAGATCAAGAATCACAAACAAATCAATCCCAGTGCTCCTGATGATACACTGAGATCTTATGAAGAGAAAAAATCAGTCTGTGTGGAAAAGTGAATATTTTTTACAATATTATTAGTGTTAATCCACAGCCTCGGCGAACAGTTATTGGGATGCACACAAGTGCAATGAGCTGAAGTTTCCGGTCGATTGATGATATATATTGTTCATTTATCAGAATAGAGTCACGCCTGTTAGTGTAATGTACTGTAGTCAACATTTGAACTTAAATTGTCTTTAGACAAAATTGGAATGGGTGTTCAATCGCAGTTATCGCGTCTTGGACAATCACAGCTAAGAACAATTTTTGGCAAAAACATGCATCCTCTCTTGTCACCTCACATCACTTGTGCTGAGATCTGTTTGGCTAGGCTGTGGATTTAAACTAGTAATATTGTACGCTCAGTGTTTCCTTCATAATACATCAATGTATGGCCCCTCTTCACAAGCCTGTTATGATGCGTTTAATAGTCATCATAATCTTAAATCCTTGAAAGTTTTTAACATTCTTATTTTTAAAAAAACATAAACATTTATATGTATTTATGTATGTAGTATATCATCTTTGCTTCAAATTACAAAACACAAATTACCACTTGTGAGAGGTGTTTCTCATGCTGTGCCTATGGGACAGGACAGTAAATAAGACGTTATTCTCCCCTCTGGCTGCGGTCATCAGTCTCACACTTTTTTTCTTTTTCTGAAAGTTTTGACAACACCATCGTGGAGTTTTTCTTTTATTACTTGAGCAAATAAGATTGTAAAAAATGTGTTGCACTCTCCCGTTCACTGCACTCTAAGTTTTGCCAACTATGACGACTTCCGTTACTGAGAAACCTGGAAATGTGTAAAAGCTTGTCAGGAGCCACAAGGATTGATTTGGACAATGATTTTGTATGTGTTTATTATTTAATTAAGGGTTATATTAAAAAATGTTTAAATTACATATGACTACTATACATATATAAAAATATAAATAATGAAATTATTATACAATATACAAACATAATACATACTGTAATTTCATTATAAGCGAATAAAAATTCAATAGTTGAATCTTTCTTTAATGAATATTTTAGTCTATATTAAGAATCTCTAATGTTAAAATCAAAACCATATTGGACAAATACTTTAATGCTTCTTTTAAACAGATAAAAAAATATTTATTGTGCTTTCTAATATAGTGCTTTTAAAAACAGTGAATAATGACAAGTTGTGTTTACATGCAGAATGATAATTATTAATAAAGTAATGTTTTATTTTCCATTTTATTTATTCAGCAGGTTATTTGTAGTTTTTTTTAACATTGGTTCCATAAGTAATAAAGGAAAGCACTTCATGTCTTTTTGTTTTCTTTCTTATATTTTCATCTGTTGCATGTTTTCAGTGTGATGATATGCATATACTGTTCATCCTTAATGACCATGGAGTTTCTACTGTAAGTGTTGATGTAAATAGTTTGCGATCTGTATTTGACAGGGTGATCGAGGGCTTCCGGGTTTGAAGGGTCAGCCAGGCGTTCCAGGTTTCCCAGGACCAGAGGGACCGATGGGACCTCGCGGAGAGAAAGTCAGTGATCAAAATATGATATATTTTAACATTCACATAATTACTAATCATCTGGAATCAGTTACTGATCAACCATTGCTTCTGTTAAAATTGAACTTTCTTTCTTTCAAAGGGTGATGACGGACCTCAAGGGTCGATAGGCCCTAAAGGAATAAGAGTAAGAGACTCTCAGTTACAGCTTCTGGCTCATAATGAATTCATAGTTATCAAAAAATTGCTGACTGTTTTGTGTTTTTGCAGGGACCTCCTGGATTGCCCGGATTTTCAGGAACACCAGGAATCCCAGTAAGTAAATAAATAAACCAGTGAACAAATGACAAATCAAATAATTGTGCCTTCATGAACTAATGAATATAATGCAAAATTAAAATAGTCCATGATTCATTGGTTAGTTTGATGTATTGTAATGTGCTGAACCTCCATTGGTGATGTTGTTTAATGAATGTCAAGTCACTTCAAATATTAAATGATATTTATATTAAACTATTTAAACAAGGCCATACACATATCATTTTGCTGCATGTAGAATTTCATTTCAAAAACACCACAGATGCATTTTAGAGTTAAATCTGCTCATGTTTTGACAGGTGCACTTTTTTATTTATATATTTATATGAATCTTTAGTTTAAAGGGCCAGTAAAAACTGTGAAATTGTATTATTCAAATTTTGTTTTCATTATTTTTCATATTTATTCCTGTTGTGTAACAGCTGGATTTTGCTCCATTCTTCAGTGTCACATGATCATTCAGAAGTCATTTCAATATGTAGATTTGATGCCTAAGCAACTTTAAATATTACACAATGTTTAAAGGTTTTTTTGTTGTTGTCGACGATGAACAGATAGTTTAAAAGAACAGAGATTTTATCCTTGAGTAAAACATTATTCATTAATTTATATTATAAATATATAAAGACAGTCGTGTTTGAAATGTGGTCTGTAAATGGCAGTAGTTATAAGCATTATATTAACATAAAAACATGTTGTTGACTGTTGTAATAACGATATTTTTTGCGATATTGCATTTTAATGTTAAAATGTTATTTTAATAGTTTTTTAAATCATTTATTCATGTAATGATCACACTAATGGCCTAATACAATATAACTCAGGCTTAAAAATATGTATCAAAGTGCCAACATGTACACATTAAACTGTTATGAATTAAATAAAACATCAGCGGATATTTTAATTGTTGTTTGCTGTTATCATTTTCCTCACTCTTGCCATTGGTATTTATTTTTTAGCTCTTTAGGGCCAGTCTTGTAAATATAAATAAATTAAATAGTATAATATACTAAGGTCTCATCTAATTGGTCAGATTTTGAAAACCAGCCTATGCATGCAACACATCATTGCTTGGCACATAATACAATTGAAATAAAAATGATTAGCCTTCCTGTGATTGCCCAATTGAACAGAGCAAGGTTTTTGTGACAGTATTTCCTATAATATTTTTTCTTCTTTTTGTGTCTAGAATAAAATCAGTTTTTATATATTTAAAAAAAACATTTTATGGTCAAAATTATTAGCCCCTTTAAGCTTTTTTTATTACAGAACAAACCACTGTTATGCAATGATTTGCCTAATTAACCTAGTTAAGCCTTTAAATGTCACTTTTATACTGAATAATTGTATCTTTAAAAAATAACTAGTCAAATATTATGTACTGTCATCATAATAAAGATAAAATAAATGATTAATTAAAAATTAGTTATTAAAATTGTTATGTTTAGAAATGTGTTGAAAAAGTCTTCTGTCCATGAAACAGAAATAGGGGAATAAGAAGGGCTAATAATTCTGTCTTCATTTAATACATTTAATATATCACACCTCTCTGCAATACAGACATTGCACGTAGTATTGTTGCAATAACCATCATTTTTTAGATGTAAGCACGAGTGTACTGTTTTTGACTTGCAGGGTCTTCCAGGACAGGATGGTGCTCCAGGTCCCAGAGGAATTCCAGGCTGTAACGGAACTAAAGTATGAAACACTACAAACAATAATTGAACAGATAATATAAAATAAAAGCTTAAAAAGTGCAAACAAACATAAACCTCTCTTTTTTGTCAGGGTGAAAGAGGATTCCCTGGAAATTCAGGCCGTCCAGGTTTAGATGGTCGATCAGTAAGTGCTACCTTTTGTCACGTTTAAATTGCAGGCGTAGTATCCTCTTCTTAAAAGTGCTGTGCACGTTTTTGACTCTTAATGTTGAAAGATGGTGAAAGTACTAAGCGAACATACATGTTTATCTGAAAAACTAGGCTAAAGTCAGTTAATTATCCTTTAAAAATGTGATGTCATGTGTAACCCACACACTGCCAGATAACCCAATTATATTGGGACACCCCAGCTTGCCTTTGCGGGGAAAAGGCATATTTCACTTCAGTAATGAAAGCCCCCTCAATATATGCTGGTGCAGCAGAAATTGCGACCTTTGGGGGACAGCAGCAGCCTCAAACATGTGACAGATTCAGAGTTATAAGAGGTGGTTTTTAATTAGCAAATAATACAAATAATACAACATAAACATTAGCTGAGCATTTTACAGTGAAAGGCTCCATGTCATTAATCTGGCAACCTGCATTTGCGTCCTGTCGTCGACGGATGGGTCTGGTAAAAAAAAAAAAAAAAAACTTTGTCAATACAAATGTCAACCACTAGGTGTCAACACTTCACACTGCACCTTTAAAGAAGTGTTTAAAGTAATTATTCTTAAACTAATTCTAATACTTTCTTGTATCCACAGGGTCCACCAGGTTCTATAGGACAAAAGGCAAGCATTTAATTTCATAATACATATATTCTTCACTGTAGTGATAAACTTTTTTATGCAAATCAGTAAATGTGTAAGATAAAAATTGTAAATAACATCTGTTTTCTTCTGCAGGGGGAACCTGGGGAAGTCATTGACATTAATCGCATTTCAGAAAATGGACTTCCAGGCAATGATGGCTTTCCAGGCAGAAGGGTGAGCTTTTACAGATTAGCAAAAGAATTGGATATCTTCAGATTACAGCAAAAAATCAATGTTCAAGGCACGACTTAATGTCAAGATTTAATGGATGCCTGTGTGAACATTAAGCTCAAAATAAACAGTTTTATATCTCGTAAACTGCGACTTTATATTTCATAGTTCGAGAAGCTTGATATATAAAATTTGCGAATAGATCCATTATACTGTGTGTAACAGTCTGGTTTTGGTCTATAGGGTGATCCCGGACCCCCAGGTCTTCAAGGACCTATCGGTCCTGCTGGTCCCAAAGGGTTTGAGGTAAGACTCTTATTTCAGTTCCTCTCATGCTCTCATGCAGTTAAGTATTTAG
This sequence comes from Danio albolineatus, assembly GCA_903798035.1. Classification (NCBI taxonomy): domain Eukaryota; kingdom Metazoa; phylum Chordata; class Actinopteri; order Cypriniformes; family Danionidae; genus Danio; species Danio albolineatus. Next base: position 490,495 of record CAIGQQ010039723.1, on the reverse strand, counting down.
AAATTAATCAAATAGACTCTACCATGCACATGTCTAAAGAAATACATTAAACTGCACTTTATACTTATGATAATAATTCTACACTTAAAGTAATTTTTTTCTTCATAATTCCACTTTTTTCAGGGTCGTCCAGGTCCTCCTGGTCCACCAGGACCAAAGGTAAGTAGTACCGGATTTAAGTATATGTCAACTTTTACTTGTGTGAGATTGGTCTAAATGCTAATATGTGTCTTTTTCTTGAAGGGAAACATGGGATTGAATTTCCAAGGACCCAAAGGAGAGAAGGTACACACATTGCTCTTTGGCAATAAAAGCTATTCCCTGTTAAATCAATTAGATTTTTCCTCCAAATCACGTTATTTTAACTTTTTTTCCAGATTTTATGTTTTCTTTTCTTTTTTGTACTTTGAAATGAAATGAAAATGAAAATTACCTCATCGTTTATCATCATTTATACCAGTTTCTCTCTATTGTTGAACACAAAGGAAGATATTTTGAAGAATGCTGGTTGCTGGGACCCATCGACTTCCAAAGTAAGAAACAAAATGGAGAGTCAATGGCTCCAAGAAACCAGCATATTTCAAAACATCTTCTTTTGTGTTTAACAGCAAAAAAGAAACTCAAATAGCTTTTGAACAAATGATGGGTGAGTAGTTGATGACAGATTTGTATTATTATTTTGGGATGAACTATCTCTTTAAGTTTAACAGTTAAAATAAATTTTTGTTCTCAAAAGGCAATAATGTACTACTGTTGTATCAACAAAAATGTACTTTAGGAGCTTTAAAACATAAATTAACAATTATGTGATTATTAAAGTTATTGCTTATTATTAATCAAACAACTCATAGTTTTTAAAAAGGACAATTTATCGTACAGTAGTAATATTGGTCTCTTTAAAGTAAACTTACATTTTGATTGCTGGTTACGGTTAAGAAACCTTTTTTGAGTTTTTTTGTGCCTATTATATGAGGATAGTTTTACAATGCTTGCGAAGAAAAATTTCATAGCAGATTTGGGGATAACCTGGTTGCTTGTTTACAAATTGTGCAAATGTGATCTGTGTGTTGCTTATGCTAAAACAAATGCCAGCTTTCAGACAGCCATATCAGGTGATTTGCAGATATTTATACTGTAAAATCTGAAAATCAGAGTGATTAATGCCAATGCTCTTTTAGAATCTACAAAGATTAATGAGTAGGCACTGTTTTCAAATTCATAAAAGTTTGATTCAAAATGTAAAAAAACCACTTGAGTTTGAGTAAATGGTGAGAAATTCGATGTTAAACTGTCCCTTTAAGCACATGCTTTAAACAAAACTACTTTATTTATTCGCAGAGACATGCAGACTTCATGCTTGAACAGTCTTTTTGTGGACACTACACTGTAAACAAAAATATCTGTTAATGCACAGTTTCCGTATTTTGTGTTTTTCTGTTTATTTTCATTATTCCGTTTATCTGTTGACTTTTAATGTTTAAAATTCAACTCTTCAGTTTAACAATATGACTTTTATCGACATGTTAGTCATTTGAGACAAGATATAAGAAGTAATTTATAGAGAGCCAAGTTTGTAAAATAACAGAAAATGCACTGTTTAGCTTATTACCAGGTTTTGGCAGCATAATATACAACACTAACCCAGACAATATATCACTTCGAACTATTAAAACTTTCATAAAAGTCTCTTTTTGAACTTTTCAAGGTTAAACGTTGTTAGAAGAAAAAAATCAAGGTCTCGTAATACAATTAAAAAACCTAAATAACTGGAAAAAAAATAGGGAAATAGTCATTTTACAGATATCTATTTCCAATGTAGTCCATGTTTACTTGTGTTTACTGCACTATTGCGGAGTTAATGAGTTTTTGAGTTAAACCAGAATTTGCCAAAGTCTGACATTCTGAATTATAAAGCAGCTAATTGTTTATTTTAGGACTGACTTCCATAATTCCATCTGTTCATAAAAATTGTTATAGATTTGCTAATATTTACTCACACTCAAGTGGTTCTAAACTTTAATGAATTGCATTCAAATGAAGATATTCTTGGAATCTAGCAGCAACCTAACATCCATTGACATAGTAGAAACAAAAAAGTCAATTCATCAATGGGCTATAGTGTTAGTGTTTTTCAGCCAACGGTAAACTTCCGGTGAAAGGTTAATGTGACTATTTTCAGTTTCATAAGGTTTCTTTAACAGTATCAACATCATAATGTAATTAAAATACACCCAGTTAAATAGTCTTAAGCATTCATTTAGTTGTTCAAGCATAAAATGAGATGAGTGGCAGCAGGCTTGTGCAAAAACTCCTTTGAAAATACTGGGGTAAAATAAATGTTCATATTTTAAAGAGATGGTGGGGTAAAATGGAATTTAACGCAGTCCTTCTTGTCTGGTCTGAGACCTACTTCTTATCGTCTATCTATTAGGTAGTCAAGATCACAGATTTTTAAAGAAATCAAACCATAAACATGGCAATTTTGTAATGGAAAGACAGTTCACCAAAAGCCATGGGCTGGCTGTCTGAAAATGAAAAGTCTGTATGCGTTTACCCCATTCCAACATTCTTCAAAATATCTTCTTTTGTGTTCATCAAAGAAAAGAAACTGAAACAGACTTAGAACAACTGCAGGATGAGTAAATGATGGTTGAATTTCCATTTTGTGTGTGCCCATGTTTATGTTTGTAGGGTGACCGTGGATTGCAAGGACCTCCAGGGCCACCAGGACAAGTTGGCGAAGTGTCAGGTTCACCAGATACAGTCATTCAACAAGGAGAAAAGGTATCCTCACTTCTTTGCTCCAGTGTTTGTTTCTTTTACAGCCCAAAGGAAGCTTTTAAGCAGTGATTCCTTTATTTCTTGCTCACACATTGACAAACAGTAAAAATGTTTTTGAGTGTAAGGCTCCAGAATGTGAGTAGAAACCTTTATTCATTTTGTTGATTCTGAGATGCATCAGCAACGCATCAAAAGTGGATCAAAACAGCTCTAATTGTTTGAACTTCAATAGCCACATGAACCATTAATCACTCTGTTCAAAGCATGAGATGCACTTTGCTGGAGCAATCATTTACATCACCAATCAACAGTGCAGTTTATTACAGAGTTGTCCAGTCATTCAAATCACCAACTATTACCATGGTTTTACTATAGTAAGATTAACAGAAACCATTTTCAGAAAAGCTACATGTATATCACATTTTTGAATACTGTTAATTTGTTAAATATATTAAAGCAGTGGTTCTCAAACTTTTTTCACCAAGTACCACCATAATAACCGGTACTGAAGTACAGTATCGTAGTGGGCCTAATTAAGCAGCTACAGCACTGCACAGTTCAAAAAAGAGGCATATTAATTCTTCTAATTAAGTATATTTATTATTGTCTGCCACTTAAATAAAAGGTTTAGCCTATTAAAATCAATTTACTGATCACACCTGTGTTATCGTACGCGTCAAAGGGTAAAAAGTGTGTTCATTTTTTACTTTAATTATTCAGAGATTCCTCCGTGTACCACCATTTGATAACCACTGTATTAAAGGATTAATGATAGTATTACTACATTTTTACTCAGTTATTCAACTGTTGTTCATTTTTTTTTGTCCTAAATATCTTTAGGCTTTTTTGTTCATAGCAAATAAACCAAAGTTAGGCTACTGTTATACTGTGGTAGTGAGATTGTTGCTGTTGTGGTGTATAAAAGTATAAATATATAACAGAAATATGTTGCAGTTTTTACAAATTGTGCTATTTTTTGCTTTGTCTTGAGCCCTGGAGAGGCTGTACAGTACATATTAGCCCAAATAACTTTTAAATCATAATTTGTGTGTGTGTTTCTTTTAATAGGGTGATCGTGGCCAGCCCGGAGATCCTGGTTTTCCAGGACCCCCTGGACCCCCTGTATGTATCTTTAGTTCTGTTCCGATTTCATTAAAACACAAGATGTGCCATTTTGGTGTCCACATCAGATATCATTTGCAAAGTGATTTTGTATAACTAAAAAAACATGCTAAATATAAGTGTCTGCTTTCATGTTTCGAATAATTATGCTTCAATAATGTCATCGTCATTTAGTGTGGCCTGTTTATTATGTAAAAATGAAATAACATTCTGGCTTCTGCTTTTTTGATTTTGTAAAAAGTGATCATTCTGCGGGTTAATAAACACAAGTCCTGACAGGAGTATAGTATATAAACTTCTCTTCGTCTTGAACTCAAAAACTAATTATTTCATGTTGGTAGCATAGCTTACATTTAAACAAATGTATTGTTCCTCTCACAGAAGCACTGCAGGTAAAAAATAGGCAACAGTGCTTTATTGTTTCTTCAGTTGCAGATGCAAAAAGAAACTCCTCAACATATATTTTAAAAGTGAAAACATTTTCTATCAAGAAGTTTACCAAAATATCTCTGAGATATCTCCTATTTTGCAATATAATTGTGTTAATATTTGTCTTTTTAAGCACAGTGGCCATATTAAGGGTTTTTATTTCGACACTTTTGAAAAAAAAAAAAACGGTCACACATTCATCTACTTTGTGTGCTGATGAATGGGAAAAGTGATGCACGGTCTCTGTTCATCTCTTTTCTTAAGATAAATTTGGCCTAAATGCATGTTTTGTAGTACTTGCCCAATTGACATATTATTAATTATGAACAATTAAATGAAAACAAAAAGATTTCAGTCTAAAGTAAAAAACACAGTTGCTGATAGCCTAATAATAATTATGGCATTGTTTTATTATGCTATCCTGAGATTTAAAAGAGACACATATTCATTTACAGTCTAGATTCGAGACTCCTAGTCTAAAAAGTCAAAACTTTAAATTAAAACTAAATGAAAATATATAATATACAGTATGGTGCATTTTTATTTTTATTGTAGTGTTTTATTTATTTATTTTTATTTATTTATTTATTTTATTTTTTTGCATTTGGCCACCCTAAGCTCAAATGTCAGTCTATGTCTATGAGTATTTTTTATTCTGTTCATAAAAAAATTCCTGTTTTTCTGTAAAAGGGTCCACAAGGGGGTCAGAAAGGAGAGAAAGGAGAACCTGGAGAGGCTGGAAAGAGGGTAGGTTGAAGCCCACTCAAACACCAAATACTCATTTATATTTTTTTCTGAAA
>CAIGQQ010039723.1:464764-482704 GCA_903798035.1 Danio albolineatus | reverse complement strand
CTAACCCTACCCCTAACCCCAACCTAACAGTCTACTTATAATCTAATGAGAATTAGTTGCAATGTATCTTAAATTCAACAAACGGACCATCAAAATAAAGTGTGACCAACATTTCTTAGTGTAATGTAATACAACATTGGACAAGCTGAGCATTCATGAAAAACTAGCTCACTCACTGGTTGTTTTGTCGTTTTAAATTAGCTTCAAATGAGTCAAATTTGCATACCTGTTTTACACATGGGTTAAAATCATATATATTCTTTTATTAACGCTTGTAGGGCGAGAAAGGTGATCAAGGGCCTCCTGGACCTCCCTCCTACAGGGTATGTTGAATATTTTTCTGTTTAGTTTTGTGAAATATTCTTTGAGCTGATTCTTATATATCTTATGTTTAGTTTTAATCTAAACCTTTTTGTTCCAAGGGGGATCAGTTCACAGGTGTAGGTGGAATAGGACCAAAAGGAGACCGTGGGGAGCCAGGATCACCTGGTTTTAAAGGAGACAGAGGACTACCAGGTATTTGCTACTCAAGTTCAAGTGTCAAAGGAACACTCCACTTTCCATTCTACTATTTACCTAGAGAGTTAAACAGTTGAGTTTTACAATTTATTAATCCATTCAGCTGATGTCCAGGTTTGGCGCGAGCATTTTTAGCTTAGCATAAATCATTGAATCAGATTAGACCATTAGCGTCTCGCTCAAAAATATTATAAAAGATTACTAATTTGTTATTTTCTAGGCCGATATGGCTAGGAACTAAACTCTCAGTCAAGGAACTTTCCTGCTGTACCATGTTTTCAGCAGGGGCTCTGATATTATGCAGTCTCCAGCTAGCTAACTAGGTAACAGCACTGTTAACTATTCCCTGGGTCTTAGTACATAATGTGACTACAGAAGAGTCAGAAGAGAAATCTCCCTTTTTTCAAGATGCTAATGGTCTAATCAAACACAATGATTTTTGCCAAGCTAAGCTAAAAGTGCTCAGACCTGGAGATTGGCTGAATGGATTAAAAAATTGTAAAACTCAACTGCTTAACTCTAGATGACTTAAATATAGCCCATTTTTAAAAGAAGTGGTGTGTTCCTTTAAGAACAGTTAAATCATGGTTTGTGATTATCAAATGAAGATGTAAAAGCTTTTAATAGCTCTGGAAAGTTTGGAGAAATTGGCTATAATGTTTCTGCTGTTTATCTGTAAGAAGAAGTTTCACAGTGTTATCTGTGTCAGCATTTGATCCAGTTTTGTGTTTTGGTAGGTATTCAAGGGCCACCTGGTCCACAGGGTCCTCCAGGTAAGCGGCATTCATGATTTATTATTACTTTTGTGTTACTTTTAAGCAGCTGTGTTTTACAAAATTTGACTTTCAGGTTTTCATGTGCAGTTAAAGCAGTAGTTCACCCAGATGAAAACCAAATCATTTACTCACCATTTTAGCAGTGAACTGTGCCTTGAATGTATGTAGTTCATTCGAAGTGGTCATAACACACAGTTTCTGCCATTTTCTTGTTAATCTTGAGTACATAGAGCATAAAATAGTATTGTATTCTTCCTATTGACCTTTTTCTCCGCGAATGAGCGGGCGCAGCCATTTGAGTCTTTTTGTCTCGAGACTTCCGGTCTCATTCACTTCCATTTCTTTTTAGACATTAAAAACAGCTCGTTTTGCTGCTTGATGGTGCAAACTGATGTTTTCTTCTTATATTAATCTATTTTGTCTGTGTAGTCATGCAAACACTTGTTTGTAGAGCGAGTAGTTTGACCGTTTTCTGTCGTTTATTATTCCTAGTCATTTCTCCCATAGGCGACTGAATCAGAAGTTCTAAAACAATCGCAAAAAACAAGCACACTTCAGTATTGAAGAATACGCTTAACACCTCACAAATGAAGAGATCTGACCAGATACTTAGTCTGCTGATGGTAACTGAGTCAGCAGCTGTGTATTATTACACAAATACGTTAGCATACTGTTTACATTTATGGCTTACTTATGTTAACACAGACCTTACAAGATATTACTGTTTATATATATATATATTTACTTGCCTTATATTTACTTTATAATATAAAGACTGCGTGGCCACAGGACCTTCCTGGACCAGCGATGCACGTACATCCTGTAGTCTCCACTAATACCTCTGCTGAGTGGCATGGACTGCTCGACTGACTGGGGAGCACATTTGCTTTTAAAGAGACGAAATCCCCCTCACTGTGAAATAGAACACAACCAACTTTCCCACTGTGTAAATATCGGTAGGCTTCAGTACTTTTATAAGTCTTCATAAACGCTCCATCTACTCCTTGTGACAGGACAAAGTAATTAAAAATATCCCCGTAAGTTACCTCTGGCTCATATCGTCTACCCACATTAACGGTAACGAGACCATCTGATCGCTGCAGGGAGGTTTCACCATACTCCCAGCTCAAACATTTACAAAACCAGCATTATATGTAATTTTTCTAAAATTACAGCTAACTATACACTATGTAATGACTTTCTGAAACAGTCGTCTGATGTACTGTGTCAGCGTACCGGAAGTTGGATGACAAAATGTGGAAGAGCGGAGTATTAAAAGTGGGTGGGGTAAGGTCAATAGCAAAGGACTCTTTAGTTTTATTAAAGACATTTAGTTTTTATTAAAAGACAGATAAAGCTGCACCATTTCTCTCTTAAATCAGTCAAGCTCCTGGATTCATGTCGTACACTTAGCTAAAACATCACGAGGACATGCAGTTTTTGTATATACATTTTCTGCAAGCTCCAACATCACGATAAATTAACAGAAGGCACTTAAAACACTTAAATTAAATGAGCTTTCTTTATATCCTTGTATTTTATATCCTGTAGAGCTATGAAGCAAGGACATCCTTGAATGTATTAAATGTCTTATTTTAGGAATTGGAGGTCCAGGACCTCCCGGTTCACAAGGATTGCCTGGAGAGCGAGGAGAAAAGGGTGATGAGGGACAGCCTGGAGTCTCACTTCCTGGACCACCTGGGAGACCCGGACCAACAGGACCACAAGGAATCCAAGGACCACCTGGTCCCCCAGGAACATTCAACAATGATATAGAATGTAATCGTGGTCTTCCTGGTCCTCAAGGCCTGCAGGGGGAGCGTGGGTTTTCTGGAGATAGTGGGCAGAAAGGTTTGTCTTCTAGCGTATACTAGAAAACTAAGGGTACGTCTTAATCAGCTCCTTTGTTTACTGGTCAGTACACTGACCAGTGAGTCAGCTATTTTAAGTGCTGCAAAATACTTCCCATGCACTGAAACTTTCACTGAAAATCCCACCATGCACCATGAAAATCAGGGCGATTCGACACTCACTATGCTCCATTCATTATTTTCTTAGTTAGTCCCTTTATTAATCTGGGGTCGCCACAGTGGAATGACCCGCCAACTTATCCAGCATTTGTTTTACGCAGCAGATGCCCTTCCAGCTGCAACCCATCTCTGGGAAACATCTATGCATTCTCATTCACACATATACACTACGGACAATTTAGCTTACCCAATTCACCTGTACCGCATAGCTTTGGACTGTGGGGGAAACCGGAGCACCCGGAGGAAACCCACGCAACCACGGGGAGAACATGTAAACTCCACACAGAAATGCCACAGAAATGCCAACTGACCCACTGCGAATTTGTGTACATGACTTACTAATTCACAACCTCTGGTGCGAGGGAGCTGATTGAAATGGACCCTAAATCTGTATCTACACTTATAGTTTGTGATGTTTGAAGAACTGTATCAATGTCAAATATCACAGGTCAAAAAGGCGAGACGTGTGTGAATTGTTTCTCCAATGGAAACCCTGTCCCAGGACCTCAAGGTTTCCCAGGTCCTCCTGGAAGTCCAGGTAAAGTTTAAAGCAACAATAAGCACTCCCTCTTATAATTAGTTGTACCATGCAGATGTTGTACAAGCAGTAATGCTCTTTTACATAATAAAATTGTTTAATTCTTCTACAGGAATGCAGAAAGATCTATGATTGTACATGTTTTCAGGACTAAATGGCTATTTCATATGAAACACCAATGCTTTTAAGCTGAATATTGTGCTTGTTTTATGTCAGGTGCTACTGGGGTGTCTGGATCTAAAGGAGACAGGGGATTTCCAGGAGGACCAGGGCTCATGGGTCCACCTGTGAGTGTCTTCTCCATGCTAAATACCTGATATTTTGATTAAAGTGGCAAATACTTCAGAGTGATGTAGAAGTACATACAGTAATCACTTTATACTTCCAACTTTAGGGGATACCTGGACCTCAGGGTTCCCCTGGACTCCCTGGAGAGAAGGGTGACCCAGGTGATACCCTCTCTGTTCTTGGTGTGAAAGGAGATAAAGGAGACACAGGTTTTCCTGGCCCTTCGGGTCTGCCCGGACGCGAAGGAAGACCTGGACGTGATGGAGTGCCTGGCCCACCTGGCCTCAGAGGACCACCTGTGAGTGTTTGTTCATTTTACTTTAAGCCCAGCTCACACTGCAATTGCAGCCCAAAATTGGGAAAAAAGTTTCCAATAGTCTTAGGCTAAAATCTATGGTCTTTGATCATTGGTTTGACATGTTCACTGACAGCCATTTAATGGCCATTGTGATTAGATTTTCCCTCTGATATGGTTGTCAGTGTCTGAAGATTTCTGCAGTGCGACTTCAGCTATGATGAGAATCAAAACAGGAACCAATAGTAGCGCCAAATCTTCAAACCACTGTGGATGCTGTAAAAAACTGTAAAAACTGTAAAACTTAACTGTTTATTTAAATGTAAGTTGATTGAACATAAAACAATTAAGTTATCCCCAAAAAATCTCAAGAATTGTGTTGATTCAGCTTATTGAGTTCAAGTAGTTTGAACAAGCAGCAAAAATATTTTTTGAGTGGAGAAATATGGAAACATATTCTTTCTGGTTTATTGAGGCACGCAGTGAGCAAAATTAGGTCACATTTTATTTTGATGGTCCATTTGTTGAATTTGAGTTACATTGCAACTAACTCTCATTAGATTATAAGTAGACTGTTAGGTTGGGGTTAGGGTTGGGGTTAGGGGTAGGGTTAGGCCCAATCCCAATTCTATTTTGTACCCCTACCCCTTGGCCCTTCCCCTTCCCCTTGGCCCTTACAACCGAGGGTTGAGGGGAAGGGCTTCAAAACTTACCCCTAAGAATTTGGACACCACTTCAACACCTGCACACGTCATCATATGTCATCACGATCTCTTGCTTCATATGAGATCAGACGATCACGACTGCTGAAGTTACTCCAGTTGTATTATTGTTTGGTGTTTATCTTCAGGAAATCACTGAAGGCATATATTATGTTATCATAACGATCTAATGTGGTGATAAGATCGGAACTATACTGTGGATTTACTCCGTGGCCATATTCATCTATGTAAACACACGAAAACAACATTAACATTATAGCAGACACTGTAAAAGCTCATTCCCAGACACTAGACATTACTGACAGGGTATTCCAGTGTCATCGAGTGTCAGAATGTTGTGGGACTGCTGTACATGAGTTATGATTTTGGATTATAGATAGCGAAATTTAGCGGGTTTTTTTTTTTTTTTTTTCGTTTTTTTAAAAACATGACGGTAAAACATGAGCGCGATTATGAATATATTAAAACGTGTTTGTTTGTCGTAAAAATTCGAAATAATGACAAAAAATACTAATTTGTGGATCTCCTTACTTCCGGGTTCAGCTATCCTGCCGCTGTGCAGGTGGATTCTGGGACATTTTCTTACCCATCCGTTTGAAGTGTGGTCCCGAAAAATCTTCGTTCGAAGGAGTGTATACCCCTTGCCCTTAGCCCTACCCCTTCAAGCTAAAGAGAATTGGGACACCACAACCCCTTGACGTGAACGCGCAAAACGAGGGGTAGGGGTAAGGGGATGGGCTAAGGGGTAGAATTGGGATTGGGCCTTAGTGTAAGTTGACATGTAATTGTGTTTCTTAAAGTCAGTTAAATGTCTGTTGAATGTCTGTATTAACAGATATTAAGCAGACAGTCTACTAATAATCAAATGGACCACTGAAATAAAGTGTTACCCAAAATTATAGCTTCAGGTTGTTTATGTATCATAAACGTGTTTCTTAACCATGTTCCTGGAGGATCACCAGCTCTGCAAATTTTCCATGTCTCCCTAATCAAACACATCTGATTTAGAACATCAGCTCATAAGCAGAGACTGAAAGACCTGTAATGGGTGTGACAGACAAAGGAGGCATCCAAAATATCTGTTGGTGGTCCTCCAGGAACATAGTTGAGAAACATTGGGTTAGGGAATGAGTGATGGATGGATGACTTCAAACTCCAGTTTTCTTGCGTGTCTGTGTTTGATGCATTTTCATTGTCGCTCAGTCTGACATTATGATAGCTGAGATCTTACAGGGTGAGATGAGGATCATATTTGTGCAGTCTGAAAAGCATTTGTTAAATTATGTGTTTAATAACTCACCCTCATGTCCTTTCAATCTCCCGAGACCTTTGGTCATCTTTGGATCACAAATGAATGTGTTCTAGATTAAATCAGAGAGCTCTCTCACACCCTCCATGTTCAGCAATGGTCCTGAGATGTTCAAAGTGCAGAAGAAAGAACCAAAATCTTTGAGTCTAATGGAAATATGTCATACTGCCTCTAGTAAACCCACACCTTGATATGATGCGGGAGAGGAAATATAGGTGCAGAGAGTCGTATTTACAGTTTTTTGCCACATAAAAGTGTTCTCGGAGCTTTCATATGATTACAGTTGAACCACTGAACGTCATACAGTAACTCTCCAGTCACCTGAAAACTTAGTTCTAAAGATGAGTGAAGGTATCAGGTGATTGAAATGACGAGGATGAAAGGATAAGTGATCAATAACAGAATTTAAATTTTTGGGTGAAATTACCCTTTGTGGCTTTCACATAAAGCTGATCTTCACATCTACTGTAAATAAGAAACCCTACTTTGCTTGACTTTAATAACAGCTGATTCAGCACTGAATTTGCACCATTTTTTAACAGGGATTGGGATTGAAAGGTACACAAGGTCCTAACGGTGAACCGGGTTTGCCAGGATCTCCAGGAGACAGAGGTCTTCCAGGTTCCCCAGGATTTGGTCCTCAGGGACCTCCTGGAGAAAAGGGTATTCAAGGTGTTTCAGGAAGACCAGGGGCACCTGGACTACCAGGTAAGAAATAATGCAATACCTTTTTTAAGTTTCTTTACTTTAAGAAAGTCTTTCAAGTAAAATGTAAATCATATGAAATTTATATTCAGTATGCTGTTTAGTCTTGAAAATCTAGTTGGCACAGAATGATTGCTCTCTGTAGCCAGTCCGATGTCTTGCTCAACATTTGAATACTATGGTTGAGTTGTTGTTTGTTCCTTAAACCTCCAGCACCTCTCTTGGCTGTGATATTTCTGTACTATATGCTTATTCATGCAACTTCAGCAGCATATCTTACATGCTCACAGGAGTGCGACTGTGGATCTTTTGGTAGTAATCTGCTGTAGCTGCACGTGCAGATCTAGTCCTACAAGACTTAATGCGTTTGCATTGTCTTATTTATGAACATGCTAAAACCGTTCAAGGAAGTGTCAGTTTTTTGACATTACCTTGTGGAGCTTAAATTTGTCGTAGCTTAATGAATTTCAGTTTGGTAGTGTTCTACTATGGACATTTTCTCAATGTTTTTTTATGAATAGGTCAGAAAGGTGAACCTGGATTGGCTGTGCCAGAAGTTGGTGAACGTGGACCCCCAGGACAGGATGGAGATCCTGGTTCACAAGGACGTCCAGGTAAAGAATAAAACTAATTATCTTTTTCACTAATTATGCTTTTTTCAGCATACATTTGTGGTTTTGAATACATATGGAGCAGATTGGGAATTTAGAGTTCAACAGAGAGTGTTTAATTTTCTATACAGGTGATTCAGGCCCACCTGGACAGCCTGGGTTCCCAGGCTTGCCTGGATCCAAAGGAGAACCTGGTCTTCCTGGTATTGGTTTGCCAGGACCCCCTGGTGCTAAAGGTACATTGTAAAAAGGAGGAAAGCCTTTTCTATATTTACAGAATTCTCAGACACTTTAATCAAAAGCAAATAATAGTCTATTAAGGTACATTTACAGCAGGTAAGGTACATGAGTTGTTCTTGGCATTGCTAGTAATTTGCTAGTTATAACAATCAATTGGATTAGATGAAACAGGCACATGAGAAAATAGGCACTAGGCAAATAATCTATTTTTATTTTTGGGCCAAGGCAAAGATTTTTCTATATGTCTTACTGTGTTGTCCATATTATTTTTTAGGATTTCCTGGTATTGCTGGTTCCCCTGGTGGACCTGGCATTCCTGGACGACCAGGTTTAGACGGATTGCCTGGTCAGCCTGGATTACCTGGATCCAAAGTATGAAACATTTAATGTAATAAAAATAAATAGAGAAAATACAGTATATGGTAATTTTGTACATTTCAACAGTACACACTTACAAATCTTACCATGAGGTTGTAGAAGATAATTTGATCAGTTTCTGAATCATTCTATTGCACTGTGCCAAGACTTTAGAGCTAATGAGGTATATTTACATATTCATATTCAAGAATGTATAAAAAAAACTGTAAAACATGCATAACAAAAATGTTAAATGCTGCTATTTATTAATTTATTTATGAGTATTATTAATATTGTTTGTTAATTAAAGAGTCATGAGAAACAAATGCGGCTCTAAAAATATCAATAAACAAATAAAAGAAGCACCAAACCATCACATTAAGAGGATCATGAGACTACAAGGACTGGAGCAATAGCTTCTGCAAATTCAGCTTTGTCATGAAAGGAATACATAGTATTTTCAAATATGTTATTATATGGCTCCCTGGTATACTTAGTTCTTATTTCCTGATAACAAATAATTAAACTATTAGCACAGTCTCATTTGGCAACTGCAAATAATCTTGATCATTAATAAATGTATACTAAGTTCAGTATTGTGCATCTCTTTGTCTTGTGGTATTTAGTCCTTTAATAAGCAGGGTAATGTTCATCTAGGCAGTTGTTTTCATGGAATGAAGGCCTTCAGTCTTCTACAACAGTGCTCTACTTCATGTTGGGCTGCTGATAATCCTATTGACCTTTATTATGCAATATCAACCGGCTACATGTACATTATCCCTTACTTAGAATACAAAACAGTTATTTAGGAATTAATAAATAAATTCACCCCTTGTAAGCATAAAATGGTAATTTGAACAGTAGTATATATTTTTTAGGAGTTAATATGAACTAAAATCTGAAATCTAGATTCAAATTTAAAGGAAGAAATGTAGATGCTATGTGCATCTGTTTTTATTTTTGTCCTCAGAGTGCATTGTGGGTATACATGAGTGAACTGAATTTGTAATTAACAATGAAGAGTTTAAAGTTGACAATGTTTGTTTTTCCCTGTAGGGAGATCCTGGCTATGGTCTGCCTGGTCCTCCAGGTCCCACTGGATCACCAGGCATTAAAGGTGGACCCGGCCCTAAAGGTGATTCTGGTTTCCCTGGAAGCCCTGGTTCACCAGGCCGCCCAGGTCTCGATGGGGCCCCTGGACCTAAAGGTAGAGAATTATTTCATGTTCAAACAGAAATCAAATATTAATGCCGTACTCAACTCCACTAAAGATGCTTTTCTTTGGTGTGACAAGTATAAAAAGCAAATCATCTAAGACTTGACATTTTTATTTGTGAACTTAGGTGATGGTGGTTTTCCTGGTAGTCCTGGTCCTCGTGGCCCCCCTGGGGCTCCTGCTTTTGGTCTTCAAGGCCCTCCTGGTCCTCCTGGAGCTCCAGGCTCTATTGGATCAACTGGTATGTCTGCAACTGTTGCATAATTTACATTTTAATGCAGGACGATCTTTCTTATGTGCAACGGAAGGTGCTTAGTCAAAGAACTGACAGTTTTAGGCATTATAAACTATAATTATTTATTAGCAGTCCATAATTATTTATTTAGTCTAAATATTTCTAATTTTGTGATCTTCAAATGTGTGTCTAGTAAAGTGTGTCTCACAGGCATTTTCAAAGTATGATGCTAGGTTTATTGCGTTACTATTATGTGTTTCCCACTACTGTCATCTTCTCTACTTCAGGAGTACCAGGGGCGAATGGAGAAAAAGGAGACAGAGGCCCCCCAGGTCTGAGTACTCCAGGCTTCCAGGGTGACAGAGGAATTTCTGGACTTCCTGGACCTCCTGGTCCAGTTGGTCCACCTGGAGGCCCTGGCCAACCTGGACAAGATGGCCTACCAGGACTCCCTGGTAATGTGCTGATAGCAATATGCACTAATTAGCAATGTGATTGTTTATTGCATATGTATGTTGTTTTTATCCTGGATATTCTCTACTAATCCTTTTTTATTATCACAGGACCTAAGGGAGACATGGGCACAATGGGTGCTCCCGGATCAAAAGGGAACCCCGGTAACCCTGGAACTCCAGGCTTTCCAGGACCAAAAGGTCTGCAATCTTGCTTTTCCCTAAACAATTACATGAAGTCCCCTGTTGAGTGAAATATCATACTATTGCTTTACAGGAGATGACGGTGTCCCGGGACGTTCAGGAAGTCCAGGTTTTCCAGGGTTAAAGGGAGACAAGGGTGAACAAGGCATTCAAGGCCCGCCTGGCTTTACCACATCTACAAGTGTACTGAAAGGACAAAAAGGAGAATCTGGTGTTCCAGGTGAGCCAAGCCTGTTGGCTTCTACAATACACACACCATGATGGTCAACATTTTGTTTGTTAAAGTACATAAATAAGCCAAAGCAACAACTATGTTCCTTCCCAGATTTCAGATATCTATACTCTAGCATTGCAATATTAAAATCCTTTTAACAAATGTATAGATTGTTCTTAGGTTTTTAAAGAAGTCAGCCTGGTTTATTAGCAAATATATTGATTCACCACTACCTGCATACAGTTGTCAACCTCTTTGACCAGGACCATCTCTTATCTTATGTTCAGTAAACTGAATCAAAGCTCAGATTTTAATAGCATCTTAAAGGAATCTTTTGATTCTAAATGTTTTTGGTGATTCATCAATTGCCTTCTTTTTGCGATTTAGGTTTTAGTGGACCACCAGGACCAAAGGGTATTACAGGTATCTCTGGAGATCCTGGTCTGCCTGGACAAGATGGACGACCAGGACTACCAGGACCGCCAGGTAAAGCACACATACATTTGAATGCAAGCCATCAAAAGCATCTTTAATCAAAGATTGGAAGTATATTCTTCTAGACTGCAAATACAGTGAAATAATGACTGCTCTATGTGTTTTTTTTGTTTGTTTCATGTTTAGGCCCCAAAGGTGATGCTGGTCTCCCAGGAATTCCAGGTTCTCCAGGAGCCACAGGATTAAAAGGGGCCATGGGAGAGATGGGATTGCCAGGTCATCTCTTTGCTCATATATGTATCTAAACCACAACTATTTTAACCTTCTGATACCTTAAAGCTAAACTGAAGACTTTTTTTCTGTTTTAGGAGTTCCTGGAGTCAAAGGAAATCCCGGCCAATCTGGCCAACCAGGCCAGCCTGGATCCCCAGGTGGACCAGGGTTCCCAGGATCCAAAGGTGAACCTGGTTTACCAGGGTACGGATTACCTGGAAATCCTGGACTAAAGGTAAGATTATAGTGTTTTCTTTGTGAACACTGGAAATGTTGGCTTTAATATTTAATACATTTATTTTTATTTAATTCTCAGGGTGAACCAGGCACTCCAGGCTTTCCTGGTCCCTCTGGCATAAAAGGCCAGCCTGGCTTTCCAGGACCTCAAGGCTTGACTGGTAGCCCTGGACCAAAGGGTGATCCGGGGCTTCCAGGATTTCAAGGTGCACCTGGCAATCCTGGCCCAAAAGGTTTGGATGGTGCTCCAGGCCCTGCTGGTCTAAATGGAGCACCTGGAAGGCCAGGAGATCCCGGACGATCTGGATTACCTGGTGTCCCTGGAGATAAAGGTCTGGCTGGTCGTGATGGTATTCCAGGACCAGCAGGACAGAAGGGTGAACCAGGTATGACTGTATACTGAGGAATTTGTTGGATGTGCTCAGCGTAGCAAAAGTAGCTAAACACTTTTTTTTGTTTGTTTGTTTTTTGGCAGGTGCTCCAGGCCTTGGTGGTCCAGGCGTGCCTGGTCAACCTGGTTTAAAAGGTAGAGATTTTGTTTCTTATATATTCATTTTGTACGCCAGTTACAAGTCCTTTTCATTGTAGATTTACATTGATTTACTGTATGTTTTATCTTACAGGTGCTAAAGGAGATCCTGGTTTTCCGGGTCCTGCCGGTAGTGCTGGATTTCCTGGTCCAAAGGGTGATACGGGATTCCCTGGCTTGCCTGGTCAGATTGGTTCTGTAGGACCACCTGGGCCTCCAGGCTTGCCATTGCAGGGACCTAAAGGTATCCAAGGTCCACCTGGTCCCCCTGGAAGAGCTGGTAAGTTCGATATATTATATTACCTTTTGTCCAGGTCTGCCTTCTGGGTTCCACCATGTCATGAATCATTATCAAATCAAGCTATAAAAAAGTACCTGAAGTAGAATTTCTAATAAAAAAAAAAACAAATGTTAGCACTTCAGACACGGCCATCAAAAATCCACACATATATAGACACAATTATTTGGGTCACTGTATACTACTAATGCTTAATTATGTGCTTAGCCTCTGTTTCTTATGTATGCCTACACAATCCAGCAGCTTCAAATTAATTCTTGTAATTGTCATGGCACACACAACTGACACATAGTCTTTAAAATGCTTTACCCTTATATTTTACTACTACTGGCAAAACAAAAATATTTTGTCACAATTAATTCATAGATTTAACAAAGAAATCCATTACCAGAGAAACGCATCAGAAGTACATGTAGGGTTATGATTGTGACCCAGAGGGCATGCTGGCTTTACTTTTGTTTGTTTGACTGATTTGCATGGAATTTTGCACAAACAATTATGATTATGCCAAATCTGTGTTACTGTGCACAACAACACTCACTCTCAGATCAAGAAGCACAACACACACTGTCTGCGTTCCCTTCACTGAAAGTCGTCACTCTCATTTCCTTAATTGTGTGTCCTGGTTTGCCCTGGTTTTTGAGAGAAATGAATCTGCATGCATGCAGAGGTGTTATGCATTGGTGTTTCCGTTGCCCAGTCTGTGAGTGTCACACACAGTGTCTGCTTCCCCTGTCCATGGTCAGCTATTCACCTGTGCACTCGTCTGTTATTGTTCACAGTTTAATGTCCCCCACAGGATACTGTCTGTGTGTCGGCAACCAAATTCAGCCATTTTTAAAGGGGACCAACAGGCACCTTTGCATGAGAAATGTGTTGATTTGTAAGAAATGAAAGTCATTGCAGGACTATCTAAAATGGGCTCCATCTTGATAAAAATGCATAATATTTATAAAAAATGACACCTGAGCTAGGTTGATAAGTACCAGTGTTGGGTGTTATTAGTAATTAAGTGACTAGTTACTATAAATAAATGACTGTTTTTGCTAAAAAAAAAATAAAGATAGGGATTACCTTTCACTTTGCCAGAATTTAATTACAGTTACTTATAATATACTTGCCTTAAATACTATAAAAAAATGACAGTTCTATACAAATTAGAGCAATTGAAAATTACAAATATATTATTTTGCCAAATATTTTGCCAAATAATCCTATTTTAATGAAAGAAGGTTAAATTCATTAAGATGATAGCACGTGCTTAAGAAAAAATTAATTAGTTCATAAAAATATAACTGAAAATCAGAAGAGGACTAAACTCACTACAGTTTGATGAATACTGCAGCTGTTGGACCACATAATGAATAGTTTTGAGAATTTTGGCAAATTTTAGACTGTTTCAGGCAAGAAAGTAGTTGTTTAGATTTCAAATATGTTGTTTATTTATAAGGATAGTTCCTGTTTGAGAATGTGTGTAGGTGATTTCGAAGATGGGACTTCCACCATGTCAGCATGTTCAGATTTAATTGCCCATCGAGAGGACTCCTCTGATGGCAACTTATTCAGCAGGAGCATATGATGGAGGTCTGCATCTGCTTGTTAAGTCGTGACGTATGGAATACTTTCTGGGTCCAAGCCGCTACTCATTTGAATTGAGAAAATATTAGTTTATTTTTAGTCATATCGTACATAAAAGTGAATATTTATATTAAATTATGGTGTACACGACTTGCTACATCACAGACACCAATATTTGAACGATTTATAAAAAAATAATCACTTTCTGGCCATCAGATGTCAGGCATGGATGGGTATATATAAATATATAGCCATCATGATTTTCAAAAAGTACATCGCTTTGTAAATGTTTATTATTACTATTTATCGATTCTCCCCACCCAGTTTGATAGAGTGCTTGGACCTGGATGCTGCTTCGTGTGACGTCACACTTAACAAGCGGACACTGATTTAATGTGAATCATAAATCCCCATGGCAGTGCACACATCCCAGCAGTGCTTATATACAGCACTATTGCAGTGCTGCGAGTGTGATATTGCTCATATATTGTTATTCATGGATTTTGCATAATACTACCTAAAGAATGTTAGATTTCTTCAGCAACTGCACATGCCTAAAAAAATTATTCAGAAATTTGTCAGTATATGGTGTGTATGATATGTGGTGTCATTAAAGTAGAACGTTTTAAAGTTTTTTTTATATATTAAACTGAAAGTTTGACTAAAAGTGTAAGAATTAAAGGTGTTTAATGTCTATTGTCTATGAGTTGAGATTAATATGTTTTTTTAAGTAGTATTAGGTAAATAAATTAGGGTGTTATGGTTGCGCAGTGATTAGCACAATCACCTCACAGCAAGAAAGTCACTGGTTTGAGCCCCGGCTGGGTCAGTTGGCAGTTCTGTGTGGAGTTAGCATGTTCTCCCCGTGTTGGTGTGAGTTTCCCCTACAGTCCAAAGACATGTGGTATACTGTGGATTGGGTAAGCTAAATTTTCTGT
This sequence comes from Danio albolineatus, assembly GCA_903798035.1. Classification (NCBI taxonomy): domain Eukaryota; kingdom Metazoa; phylum Chordata; class Actinopteri; order Cypriniformes; family Danionidae; genus Danio; species Danio albolineatus. The sequence continues at coordinate 467,705 of CAIGQQ010039723.1, read as the reverse complement.
AGTGTATGAGTGTGAATGAGTGTGTATGGATGTTTCCCAGAGATGGGAAAGGTATCTGCTGCGTAAAAATATGCTGGATAAGTTGGCAGTTCATTCTGCTGTGCGACCCCTGATTAATAAAGGGACTAAACTAAAAAGAAAATGAATGAATGGATTAAGTCAATTAAATTAGTTCATTCATTCATTCATTTTCTTCTGGGGTCGCCACAGCGGAATGAACCGTCAACTTATCCAGCACGTTTTGCACAGTGGATGCCGTTCCATGCGCAACCTATCACTGGGAAACAAACATACACTCTTGCACTCACTCACATACACTACGGACAATTTAGCCTTCCCAATCCACCTATGCCACATGTCTTTGGACTTGTGGGGGAACTGGAACACCCGGAGGAAACCCATGCAACCACGCGGAGAACATGCAAAGTCCACACAGAAATGCCAACTGACCCAGCCGAGGCTCGATAAATTAGTTAATAAAGTAACTTTTCAGACAAAGTAATTAGAAAAGTCATTTAATTATAATTTTAAGGATGTAATTAGTAATTAATAAGTAACTTACCCAACACTGATAAGAACAATACCGTAAGCATTTGAATTTGAGGACAGGAGACCATTTCGGCTAGTGTCTGTTAGGCTTATTTTTACCCAGGTGAATTCTGGGTATTATATGCATTTTCTGTTTCTTACGCCATGGTTCTGCTCCTCCTGATGACATGGGATCATTGCAGGCCCAGCAGGTCAGCTTTTTCATGCTATAGAACAGATCTGTTTATCTTACCGTGCATATTTCATGATGGAAAGAATTTTAATTGAACCTTGTTTGTGATTATTGTGTATTTTGTGGGCATGTGGTGAAAATGCCACTTATTGGAAAGATGTTTATTTATCTTTTAAATATTAATAAGATTACTTCGTCAGTACATTCCAACAAAAAGACAAAATAAATACAAGTACATTTCTGAAATGGTATATTGCAGTACAAAAGTATAATAGACTACACTGTAAAAAAATTTAAAAAAATTTTTAAAGCAACCGGCTGCAAAGAAATGTTGAGTTTATTAAGCTTCAGTGTTTGAAGTTGTGCCAAATTATTTTTTTAAGTTGACCGTAAAGGATGGTTCAAGTCAGTTATACTTTACAAAATAATTTGGCACAACTTCAAACACTGAAGCTTAATAAATTCAACATTTCTTTGCAGCCGTTTGCTTTGAAATTTTAAGTTAACCCAGCTTTTTATTTTTTGAAGATATGGAGAAATCAAAATTTAAAGCCTTCTCAACTTAATTGTTTACTTTCATTGAACAGACAGTTCCAAACATGCAGTTAAATCATTTTAATGAGTAAATTCAACTCTGAGCTGAAAAATATGTCCACTTAACTTACGACATTAAATTGAGTTAACAATTTGTAAGTTGGATTTTTTACAGTGTACATGTGTACCTTGGTATTTCCTACCTGTGTTTGAGTAGAGTATCAACAGTATTACTCTAGTGAACTTTGCTCATAACATGATTATGAATGTCAACACAGTTAAGCCAAAATTCTAAGAATGAGTGTTTTCTGAAAAGAACAGTTGGGAAATAATAATGTGCATGTTTTATTTTTCACATCATGATGATTACTGTGGTGTGTACAGCTTTATTAGTTTGATTAATAATGTTCACATACAGTACATGCATGCATATCCATTCCAAAGTTTAGGGTTCTTCATGTCTTTATTGAAGTCTCTTAAGCACACCAAGGGTGCAACTGTTTGACCAAAATGTAGCAAAGTCTGAAATATTGTGAAATATTACAATTTAAATTAACTTATAAAAGCCAATTTAATTATAAAAATGAATTATTAATAAGTTATGAATACCTGTGATATTTTCAACAGTCATTACTCGAGTCTTCTGTCTCACACGATCCTTCAGAAATCATTTGGCTAATTTGATAAGTTGAATATATCCATGCTGAATCAAATATTGTTATTATCATTTTAAATCAATCTTACTGACCTTAAACTTTGGAATGGTAATGTAAATGCTATGTCATTTATGTTAAGCTGTTTCTTCAGTAATGCATTCATTTAACAGTTCTCAATACATCATGTGCTCTTTAAAACTTTCATCTTCTTCTTTGCTCCTCTTATTGGACTTTTGGGAACCCGTTGACCTTTGACCCCCACTAGGTCCTGCAGGTTAGGCAACATGGTTTGATACTCACCTGTGTTTTTCAATGCACTTTTAGTCGTACTTGCATGTTTACCTCTAGAGGTTTGGTAAGGCTGGGATGGGTTTTTTGTTCAGTTCTAGAAATATGTTTTTTTAGTTGAGCTATCGTTGTGCCTTACCCTTCTCCTAGAACATCCCAAGATCTAATCAGCACACTGTGTACAAAAATATACACACAAGCACACAAGAGTTGACTTGAAGATTGAATGATGACTGTGGTTTCATGAGATGCATGCTGTTTGTAATATGTGTTGTGAATTTGTTGTGTGAACGTGAAGGTCCTCCTGGCCTCGAGGGTCCACGTGGACCTCCTGGTAGTGGAGGAGTGAAGGGTGAGAAGGGTTTGCCTGGAGTACCTGGGACGCCTGGAGCAGCAGGACAGAAAGGAGATTATGGTGGTCCTGGATTTCCGGTAAACATAATAAATGTCTTCTGTTTAGATGCTTTAATTAAGAAATAATTCAAGTGTGTTTGAAAATTATGCACAATCTTGCTGGTTAATGCTGTTACACTTTGGGTGTGCATAACTGTTAATAAGAGAGACATGAGATAAGATACAGGAGTCTTTTATTTCATTCATCTGATTGTTATAACAGCTCAAAACATTGTTCAGAGATTATATTTCGAGACATTTGTCATCTTATATTTCGAGACATTTGTCAGATGACACTTGTCATCTAGGACTTTTTTACGGAAATCTGCTATATGGCCATATATAACCA
>CAIGQQ010039723.1:425272-452092 GCA_903798035.1 Danio albolineatus | reverse complement strand
TATATATATATATATATGCCTTTCTATGAAATTGTAAAATTTGGCCCGGGACAACGTGTTGTTTTTTGTATCTGGCCCTCGGCCAAAAAACTTTGGACACCCCTGGTATAGGTGAATTGAATAAACCTAATTGCCAAGAGTGATTGAGTGACAATTAGAGAGTGTGTCTCATAACACCGGGGGTTTAGTGCTTGGTTGGGGCTGGATGAGCATCTGCCGAAAAAAAATATGCCGGAGTAATTGGTGGTTCATTCTGCTGTGGTGAACCCAATAAACCAGGGACTAGTGAGTTCAAAGAATTATCAGGGGTACATCTCTGATGTGTAAACAAATGCATGATTATAAAGTTCATGTACAGATGACAACGTGATCCCTGTTCACAACATAGATGAAAAGATGAATGATGTGTCACCCAATCCTGGCAAAAGATTTCATTCATTTTCCTTCAGCTTAATTAGTCCCTTTATTCATCGGGGGTCGCTACAGCGGAATGATCTGCCAACTTTTCCAGCAAATGTTTTACACAGCAGATGCCCTTCCAGCTGCAACCCAGAACTGGGAAACACCCATACACTCTCACATTTACACACACACACTACGACTAACTTAGTTCATTGAATTCACCTATAGCGCATGTGTTTGGACTGTAGGGGAAACCAGAGCACCTGGAGGAAACTCACGCCAACACTGGAAGAACATGCAAACTACAGAAATGCCAACTGACCCACTGCTAACCACTGAGCCACTGTGTCATCCAGATTGTTTTTATAATGTCAAATGATTAAAAAAGCACACTTAGAAGAAAATCAAACACTTTTTAGGACTAGTGAGACACTCTTGGTTCACTTGGGTCCACACAGAACAACTAAAAATGCATGCTACTGCAAGCCTGAGTGCAGAAAATGCACATGATGTTGTTGTGTTTTCACTAAACATATATGTTTGAACCATTTTTAAAAAGTAAAATAAGTTTCAAATATGCACGATGTTAATAGTATTATTTCATAATATTTTTAAAATTGATTCTCAATCAGGGGCGCCACGGTGGCATAGTGAGTAGCACGTTCGCCTCACAGCAAGCAGGTCGCTGGTTCGATCCTCGGCTGGGTCAGTTGGCATTTCTGTGTGGAGTTTGCATGTTCTCCCCGTGGTTGCGTGGGTTTCCTCCGGGTGCTCCGGTTTCCCCCACAAGTCCAAAGACATGCGGTACAGGTGAATTGAGTAAGCTAAATTGTCCGTAGTGTATGTGTGTAAATGAGAATGTATGGATGTGTTTCCCAGAGATGGGTTGCGGCTGGAAGGGCATCCGCTGCTTAAAACAAATGCTGGATAAGTTGGCGGTTCATTCCGCTGTAGCGACCCCGAATTAATAAAGGGACTAAGCCGAAAAGAAAATGAATGAATGAATGAATGATTCTCAATCACAACACCTATAAAGAGTTTAAAGAGAACAAAAATTTAGGTTCAAAGGTATTTGTTTAGCCAAAACTACACTGTATGGGTCAAAATTAGATAAGTAGATTTTACTTTTAAGTCCAAAATGTATGTTGCATGAAGTTATTTCGTACATTTCTTATGGGATGTACAAATCTAAATATAATAATAATAATAATAATTATTATTATTATTATTATTATTATTATTATTATTATTATTATTATTGTTGTTATTATTATTATTATTATTATTATTACAATTATTATTATTATTATCATCATCATCATCATCATCATCATTATTATTATTATCATTATTATTATTATTATTTAAAACTTTCTCATTGTTTTACATCTCCATTATTTGTGCAAATTTAGCTCCAAAGTGAACAAAAAAAAATATTGCAAACAATTTATATGGGCTGAGTTTAAACAAACAAACAAACAAATTACATTTATCAATATTCTAACTTAATTTGCTTTTGCAGAAATTCAGCCCAAATGAATAGTTTACAACCATTAAACATGAAAAGATTCAGTAAATGCAAGAAATCATCTTTGAAACGTTTTTTCTTCAGCACTGTAAAACATGCAGGGTTCCACACAGTCCCTTCATGTCCTAACGCAAATCAGTTAACTTAAGGGGTTTTATAATTTTAAGTTGATTCAACATTAAACAATAAAGTTGTCCCAAAAACCCTGAAGAATTGTGTTGTTTCAGCTCATTTGAAAAAAATGTTTCTTTTTTGAGTGAGTGTAAATGTATGCATTGCATTCCAGTTATAAAATTCACATAAATCTAAATACGTGCCACATCTGCAGTGCACAGATGTTAATAATGGTTTCATTTAGTTGCTAACAGCCCGATAATGACTTAATCTAACTGCGTTTAATGAACAAATGTATACATTTGCATAAGGAAAATAAGGGCATTGAAGGTGGCAAATATCACCCTTCATCGACTTTATCGTCCTTTTTAATCTTGCAAAAGTAGCCATCCCAGCAACAAGACTCATGATTTACAGCCACACTCTTTTTAACAATAGTTAAGAGGGTGCAAAATTCATTACAATAATGTTTTTTGTCTGTTTTATTTTTCAGTTAGTTTATCATCCCCCCACTCCACTGCTATTTCCGACTGTAACAAAGTGCTTGTTTTCCAGGACAGACTGGTTAATGACTAAGCTATGAGCTTAGGAGAGGTTATTAGGATCTAAATAGTACATATAAGATCCAGTTGACAATCTGAGTGTTGATATTTGGCAACAGCTAAGCTCTCAATAGGATCAGTGAGCAGATGACAGTGACCCCATTGCCATTGGACAATGGTCTTTGTTCCAGCCAATAACCGAATGGGCAGCCGCCAGGCCAAGCTCTTTACAAAAACGACTTAAGTGGTGTTATTCCTAAGAAGAACCAAAACAAGGGTCAGCGGTGGTCTTGAATGATTAAAGCTTGGTGTGAAACTGATTTTTTTTTTAGTTCTGGTTTTAAAGAGATAGATCACACTAATAAGAAATGTACTCACTATTTACTCACCATCAAGCGGTTTTAAACATTTATGGGTTCTTTGTTGAACGCACTGACATCCATAGTGCATGGGAAATAAAAATACTATGGAAGTCAATGGCTTTTTAGCTTTCTTTAAAATACCTTGCTTTGTGTTCAAAAGAAAAGAAAAGAAAACCAATATTGGATCAAGCGAAGCAAGAGTAAATAATGACAGAACTTTCCTTTTTGGGTGAACTATGCCTTTGACGTTAACTGACAGAGAGCAAAACTTAATGACAGAAGGCCTGTAACATCAGAAATATTAATGCTGTTAGCCGTTGATAATATCCATTGAAGTCAGTCTGACATTGGATTAACTGTGTTTATTTGTGTCTATGGAATGATTCAGGGAATGATGTATACGTCAAAGCTGTATTTCTAGGTAATTTGCCCTCTAGGGGCATATCAGATGCCCCTGAATGATTTAGTGAATAACCTTTCCCTTAATGAGCTTTAAAAAGGAATCACTGCCCATGTCTGTTTTGAAACATAAGCATCAGTGGTAAATACTACATCCCTCGAGTGCTGGATATTCCTCGGCTCGAGTGGAATTTGACGTAAACTTTCACATGTTGCCACTGAGCTCATGATCCACTTGCAGCCTAAGCCCTAATACAACCTACATTAGTGCGCAAACTGTGTGCGCTACTGAAATGGCATGAGCTTGCAGGCTCCAGAAACCTCAGCTCCTAATGACGCAGAAACGTCTGTCAGAGGTGGATTTCCCTTCGCAAGTGCTGCAGCCAAGAAAGCAAAGGTTGCTGAAATGCTTTGAGAAATTTCACTGACTCAGTCGTCTAAAACAGATCTGCCATTCAAAGCTAATCAAGTGATATGGCAGGAGCACGAGTGCCGATGCTGCTAATATTAGCGCCACAGCTGTAAATGCAAGACATCAGGACAACAACATTTTGGGTAACTTTACAATATTGCAAATAAGCCTACTTTTGTAGACATACAAGCTGCAAAATTGCTCATCGTTTCATACACTGACATTAAACGTAGAGGTAACACTTTACTTGAAGGAGGTGTTCATAAGACTATGTAGACTTAATAATCATGACACAACACATCATGAATGTAAACTATTTATTTATTTATTTATTTATTTGCATGCGTATGCTCATTTGAACCCAGACTCATTCTGAAAACGTACCTCTATATACATTTCTGGAGAGCACCAAATACAACCCAGGAGCTGCGATTTTTTGCGAATCCACCAGAGACCGTTGTGTACGCTTTTTGAGATCTCAAATTTCTCTTACGAGTGCCATTCGCGCCTGCTGTTCTTGCGTAAATCCACCAGAGGCCACTGTCAGCTGATTTACAGACTGACTGATCGACCGACCCACCCTCCTCCTTCCCTTAACCCAACCAATAGTGTTTTAAAAAGCACCCAGCCACTTCCCTAAACAGTTTTAAAAAGCAATCCAGAAAAAGAAAAGCCCTCCCTTGATTTTTACCATAGATCCTTACTTTTTGTGGTCATTAAAAAACCCATGGCACTTCTCGTAAAAAGTAGGGTTGTAACCCCAGTTTCCCTGCATCAGCACCCAATCATGGACTCCCAATCATCACCATTCACCGTATTGGCTCTACCAATGTCTCTCCACTCCACCTATAGCTGGTGTGTGGTGAGCGCAGTGGCGCCATTGTCCTGTGGCTGTTGTTGCATCATCCAAGTAGATGCTGCACACTGCTGGTGGTGTGGAGAGACCCCGCCTCATACACATACATTAAATGCATTACATCCTGATCATTAAAAATATACAAGTGTGCTTAGTGTGTTCACTCCCAATTGCATTTCCTTTTTAAAAGATAATCAACTTAAACCTACTGGTTTATCTTTAGATAAATGTAGCTGGTATATGGTAATCTTCCAATTTTAGCACAAATTTCAGAAAAAGTAGCTCTTCAACAACTCCAAAACTTCTGATCAATTAAAAAATAGTTGATCTGTTCCAATCTGGCTTAAGATAGTATAATTCTACTTTACATTTAAAAGAGTTCAAAGCCATTCTTTTAGACACTGACTCTGGACAGCACATATCGCTGATACTTTGAGTGCAGCTTTAAACAATATAGACAACATTGTTCTTCTATCCCGATTAGAACATGTAGTAGGCATCAGTTATTCAGCGCTAAATTGGTTTAGTTCCTGTAAGGGTCCATCTATTAGTCCAGTGACGGAGCTAACAGTATGGGTGAAGGTAAATGCATGTAGGCCTTTTAGCACATGTGAAAATAAATATTTTTACTTATGAAAACGTATTTTGATTAGTTTCCATCTCTGAATTTAATCTGACTCCAATTTATTATAATTTAAACGCTTATACATAAAGAAAGTTTGATTTAGCCAGTGATTGTCAGGAGATATGAGAGTTAAACAAGAATTTTACATTTATTTGTCACATAATTACACAAGATAAGCCAATTCAGATTGTACAACATCAATTACTCCAAGATAGATTAAGAGTTAAAGATTAATACCTGACCATGTAGAAAGACATTGCAACATATAAGCTCTGATATAGAGCTCAGAAACTTATACATTGCAACGGGGTCTCCTGGCTACAGAATCCCACTGGCCTATACCACATCTTTACCTTATATACCCAACAGGGCGTCACAGTTACCCTTGCCTAGTGTATTGATGTGTTAATCATCTCTGGAGGGGGAGCATCTGGCAGAGATTTCTTCAAAGTCAAAACCAAATCAACAAACACAAGTGAAATATTACAATGACCTTAAGACCACTTTACCACTCACACAGAGACATTTAAAATGATACCAAACATGAATATAAAACTACAAGATACACCATTTTAAAACCTTGAGCATTTTATGTGGAATGTAAATGATCTGCTTTGATCTTAGTTTTGGTCTCCTGATCTTCTTCTCAGATTAGCCAGCTCATTGTTTTAATGCTTGACCATTCTCGTGGTCTTGTCTCGTGGAATTCCATAACAATTCTCAGGGTTTATTATCATGGAGAGATACAGCCATTCTTACAGTTCCTACTTTACAAATAGAAATTTTCACTGAAAGAACTTTTTAAGAACAGTAAGAACTTTACCAATGATTGTTTGATGTATTTGTCGTGGGGTTAATTCAAGCCTTTCTGTCAGGATGAGTCACACACAATGCCGTTACAAAGTTCACGCACACACAGACACACATAGCGCTCGTTTGACTTTGCACTGTTTTTGCACGGCAAATGTGACAGGTTACATGTTAATATCCACTGCTGTATGCACATCTGTTATGTTAATGTACAAAAATGAGCCCAATTAAACATCTTCAAACTGGGATTAAAGCGTCTTCTTTTATGAAAAATTTTTTTTCAAATTGTAGCCCCCATGTTATTTGCTCTGTATATACTTCCCCTTGAATCTATATTTAAAAAGTATGGTATGAGTTATAATTGTAATGATGATGACACTCAAATATATTTGAGTATATTTGAAACAAGTATGGATCAGACCCAGTAGTTGACTGCCTCTTAGATGATAAAGCACCGATGTCCCTAAATAAGTGTAAAGCAATACACCAAACCCAAATCTGGGTGAATTGGTAAGTCATTCAATCTGTAAAATCAAGTTTTTTATCAGCTGTAAACCTTGCTGAAGGTGAAGTTTCTCTCTTTTACTAACTTTGGACGACTAATCTATGCGTTTATCACTATGAGTCTAGACTATTGCAACTCTTTATTTTTGGGATTCAGTCTTCTTTAAAAGGTCTACATCAGGGCTGCTCAACCCTGTTCAGCTCCAACCCTCATCAAACACACCTGAACCAATTAATCAGGACCTGAAGAGCAATGGATAATTATAGGCAGGTGTGTTTGATATGGGTTGCAACTGAAGTCTGCATGACGGTAGATCTTCAGGAGCAGGGTTGGTCACCCCTGGTCTACATATTATTAAATTTTCAGCCAACAGGTTACCAAAATTGTGAACTTATTACCCCTGTCCTTACCACATTACATTGACTTCCTGTCCGATACAGGATTAATGTAAAATTGTCTTATAAGTTTTTAAGTCTTTAAATGGTTTAGCACCTTCATATCTCACTGATCTGTTGAATGAACACCAACCTCCAAGAGCTTTTAGGTCTGTCAACTTAAGGCTCTTAGTGGTTCCTAGAAGTAGACTAAAATCTAGGGGTGATAGAGCATTTGCCATGCTGTAGATACTCCAAAATTATGAAATAATCTACTTGTGAAAATCCAAACTATCCCGACACTATTCTTTTCAAAATCTAGCTTAAAATCATTTGTAAGATTTTAAAAGTTTTGCTGCTTTTATTTGTAACCATGTCCTAATACCATTCGTGTTTATTTTCTTTTGTACAGTGCACTGGTCAATGATGGTTGCCTTCTATAAATAATCTGAAATTGAAAATTCTAATTCGAACGCAGCACATGCTTTCCAGACCAAACAATCTTTCAAATACATCTTGCAGACATACGTGTGCTGGCTGCCAGTGTCAATCTTATTTCGCACGTCACCCTGGGGTGAAATGAGCAATCCAGTTAAATCTGAGCTTTAGGTCATGTGTCCAGAGATGCTGCAGTCACACAAGTTGAATGAGAATGTGCTATAATGCAGGAATCTGTTTTGAAAACTAGTGTATATAATGAACAGAAATGTTTTGGGGGAAAAAGAAGGGATTGTTATCTTTGCTACCTTAATTGTCATGCTCATTGTGGCAACTCTGAGCAAACCTCAGTCATAACAACATGCCTTACATTACAAAAGTGCAGATTAATGATGCTCATGAAGATTCAGGGTGTCGTTTGGGTCTTAGTAGTAATTTGCTTGTCAAAGTTATCTAATTGGTGGAAATGTCTTGTCAGAATCATTAGTAATGAATCAGAAGTTGTTAAATATCATTTTATTTTAAATATGTTTACAAAGGCACATGGTATTAATGAAAAAGTGTGTTGTTAACAAATTCATAACATGTTGTTAAAAATATGTGTATATATAAACAAAGGATGGGGATTTTACTTTTGAACTATTTATTATTATACTCAAAAAAGCAAGGTTATTTCAATCTAAATTTATGTAAAACGTAAAATAAATAAATAAATAAATAAATAAAAATCGCTAAAATTGGGTTTGTCCATATTTAACCCAAATTTTACTTGAAACAACCTAGTGTATGAATGTAATCTGAGTGAAATCTTACAACAAGTTGCCATTAGCTACGTTTCCATCCAGCTATTTTTATTTGCATTTTGGATATGTGCATAAAAAAACGGTTGATGAAAATGCCATAATGTGCATAAATTTTGAAAATACGCATAACTGAGTAGGATCAACTTTTTATTCGATAAGAAAAGATGCGCATAAACTGCGATGGAAACACTTTTATCGCATAAATTCCAGTATGTGCATTAAATAAAGGTCATGTGATTTAGTTATAAGAGATCATGTGATGATAAAAATGTGTGTAAATGGACCAGCAGGCTGAGCACACCGTAAAACATCTGAAATGTTGTTTTGGTCATTCTAAAACACCTTACCGTTTAAGTAGTATTATATTTGTAGTGACCTCCAGAATCAAGAGCGCCTGTGCTCCACGTGTGACACCTTCAAATGCCACCGCGCGTTCACTGCGTGTCAGGATTGCCTTCTGAGGCATTTATTAAATGAAGCAAAAGATTGACACCGCTTCTCCTACTGCAGCAAATTACGTTTTTACTGTTGATAATTGGCGCCAGTTAATCAGGAAGTGATGATTTTGTCCACATTGACTCGTTGGATGGAAACACTGCTTTTATTCGCAAGTCTTTTATGTGATAATCCAGTTTTGCGCATAAAGTTCATTCGCACTTTTGCTAGTGACATTTGCACCAATTTCTACACTTCCCTGCCATTAATAACAGCTGAGTTTGACTGAAGACTGTAGAGCAGGTCAGCCTAGAAACATGAATTGAGCTTGACATCAAGGTAGATGTAACAGGTGGGGCTTGACGTTCCAAACACACCTATCCTTGTTAGCTAATCCTAACCATTACTCTCAACTCTGTTAACGTAACACCGCCTATTAGAGAGGGACCAGGTCAAGCTCTGTTCACACGCCCATAGAGGAGAGCTGGACTTCTAAAAACAAGGATGGTGTGTGTTTCATGTTTATTCTCAACAGTAAAATCCACTGACACATTTACCAAAATAGACTCCACTAAGTAAGTGTTTTAAATGTGTATAGACCAGGGGTGACCAAACTCGGTCCTCGAGTTTAGCTCCAACTTGCTGCAACACACCTGCCAGGAAGTTTCTAGTATATCTAGTTAGAGTTTGATTACGGTTGAAGCTAAACTCTCCAGCACACCGGCCCTCCTTGACCGAGTTTGGACACCCCTGGTATAGACTGTATTTTTATTGCACGATATTAAGCATTAAATAAAGTAATGAAATGTTTTCATTTTTAGGCTAATCTACTTCATATATGAAAGAAACTAAACAGGCAAAGACCGTAATACTGTAAGCAGAAAGTGTCCAAATTCACATCTACATTTTAACTACTAGAAGTATCGCTCAGGTCAAACACTTATTCCTCATGGCCTTATGGGACAGTAACGCCCCATTCACACGAGGCTTCAGCGTCAACGCTTGACAGAGGGCGTGTCTGAAGTTGGGGCTGAAGCGATTGTCATAGCAGCGTCAGCCAATGAAATTCGTCAACAATCGACTACTGTCTGAGCTGGTGTATTTTCATACAGCGATCTGATTGGCTGACGCTTCCGTTGGCACTTGAAAAGTTGAGAAAGTCCCAACTCCTGCAGCGAGCAACGCCACTGAAGCGGCGCCGACGGATCCAGAATGCAGTTCGGCAGCGCCTGACGTCACCCATTCAAAGTGAATGGGAAGCGTTGACGCTGACGCCCCGTGTGAATGGGCGTAAGGTGTCTCAATGCAGGTATAAATCTTATTGAGTTACATTTCACGGCAACTTTTGAATAAATAGTGGATCATTTGGACTGTGAAATATGTAGTAGTGTGTTGTAAAAATAAAAATGAGCGAAAAGAGAGAGAGAACCCAGTCCAGGAGACTCGAAACAAGCAGAATTCTTTTATTGAGACGTGTTGGTTAATCTGCAGTCATCCAGCGTCTTCAAGAAGTCCATGCGTCTGCAGAGCCTACTGGAGGTCTGCAGTCTGCGAGTTTTATCACAAGTCTGATTTGAGACAAAGTTGTCCTGTCTATATTGTCTTCTTAGGAGGAGGGGAGATGGCTAAGCAAAGCATGCAAATTAAGTATTGGAGTCAGCATGATAACCGGCATATAGGTGTTAGAAACCTGCCCAGCTCCTGGCCACATATGTTCATCAACAAAAGGGGTTTCTTTGGCCTGAATGTATCACCTAAAGACAAAGGCAGACTCGTTGAGACCCTGCCTGTAGCATTTGCATCACTTTGGCTCAGGCAGTAGTCAGGGAGACAAAGGTGTAATGTCCCTCATGGCTGAGCTGTTAATGTAATTATATAATTAAAAACCAAAGCATATAACTTTTCAGTTATATGTGGATTACTGTTCATTTGAACTTATATTATATAAATGTATAATCCCACAAGTGGTGTATCATTTCTTGGTTAATCAGTGTTTCAAACCAAATCAACGATTTGCTCATTCATCATATTAAAAAGTAAACATTTCTGTCTTTGATATCAGTAAATGGTTTGAATCATGCTTGTTTCATTGGCTAAAACAGCATGAATTATTTTAAAATGACGCTTCAACGTTCTCAAAAGGGAAAACGGTCTCACTTAATGTCAACATTACGTTCAGCCACATCATCTGGATCCAGCATTTTAAATCAAATGATATCAATAACTAGTTTCCATTGACCTCATTTTTGTGCATACAGTTTTAAATTGTGTATAAAAAGCTTTTGCTTAAAGGGAGGATAAAATCTAAAATTCCTTAACCAAGACTGTCATCAAAGTAGTTTGGTTTTATTACCTCCCAAAGATGTCGTGCTCCCAAAGTCTGAGATGTTCCAGACACTCCCAAGTCTTGTACCTCCAAAAGCCACGTTCATTGCGTTTCATCTTCTGAGGCGCAAGTCATTTATTATATTGCTTCTACCACAGCTATCTTCTTCCTTTTTTTTGAATTTTGACAACAGTTTATTAGAAAAAAAATGTACAAAAGCACTCACATGACTTTAACTGGGCGCTCTTTTGGCTATATTCTGTTGTTTTCTTTATTTTGTGATGTAACATTAGCGATTGTTTCTGCATTTTCATTGTGAATATCTAAGTTGTATAATTTATAAATGTGTATTTTTTCGATTTTTCTTGTTGTGAGCTAATATGTGAGATCATGTGATCCGGAAGTGTATAAAAGGAGCAACTTATTGTGATGAACACTGTCTGATGAGAAGAGCCGTGTGCTTGAAACGTTACACACCATGTATCAGCCTTTTTAATTAAAAAATTGAAAAATAAATTGATTAATAAAAAAATATTTACATTTGACACCAATTTATTAGGACGTTATATATTTTTTCCCTTTGACTAATTGGATGCTTGATCGCAGATGCACTGAAACAAATGGTTCTAAGGTAAAGTTCTAAGGTTTTAGGGTAGGTGCTTGCATACAATTTATATGTGCTGAATTTAATCAAACTAATCAAGTTCAACATTACTAAATTTATTTGTTTGTTTAAACTCAGCCCACATAAATGGATACCTTAAAAAATAGTAAATCAAATGAGTAATTTTTTTTTAATGTGTTGGGATATTCCTCACATAGCAAAATTTCTCCGGTCCAGCTCTGGCCCACAGAATCAGCTTTTGCTTGGCCCACATGCTGCAGTGAATTACGGTTTATGAGTGGACCAAGTCAGGCTTCCAGACAAGGGCCAAACACCATATGTGGGCTAAGTCACAGTCAAGTTAATAATCCATAACCGGGCCTGAACTAGGCCATGTCTGGCAATTGTCTGGAGTCAGACCTGCTGTGTCACGATTGAAACTGATAAACCCATGAATCACTGCACTTTAGGGGCTTTAATAGTTACAATGGTTAATAACGGTTGATAATTCAAAAATAATTTGGGTAATCCAATAGGTAATCTTGGTTAAATTAAGTTATTTTTCAACATACAGGAAACAATAATTAATAATAATTCAAATAATTCAATATTGATTGTTCTTGATTTCTTCACTCCAATAATTTAAATGTATTTTAAATGTGGTTGAAGATAGACCAAACTTACGTGGCCCACACATCAATATTTAACATCTGGCCCATGTGCCGCCTTAAAGACAGTGCCACCTCGGCCAAATGTGGGCTATGTTTAACCCACATGCTGTATGCCAGTGCCAGACGAATGCCTGCTGTGTCAGCTTTATGCCAAATCTGGGCCAGAAGTCTTTACTATCTTGTGCATAAGTCTAATATGCATCTTTGGATGAAAACATAGCTAGTGTGAGCTGCAACCAGTGACCGGGCACAATGCATAGCAGACTTGTCTTGTACACTAACGAGCTGTGCCAAAACGTTTACTCTCAAATACTGAGAATCCAATTAAGGGCATCGTTATATGTGGAACAACAGTGGACAACATGATTAGTTTGTATCAATCCTCAGACATTACTATTTGTGTGGGTGGATTTCTGCAGTGGTGTGAGCTCCTTAAGGAGATAATAGTTTCCCAGTTTAAGTGTCTTGCTACATGCTCATGAGGAAATAAGATCAGAGTTTCTGGGAAAGATGTCGAGCCCCTCTGCAAAGTTCACTTGCAACGGTCAGTTATCCGCTTTAATATCCGCAAGCTTCTTACTGACACTGTTTACTGGTATAAGCATTCTGAACCCACAGCGACTTATGGGAAGGGTTAAAGCGTGCACTTGTTGATGCATGGGTCAAAGACGATACGACCCATTTGAAATCAAATTTCAGTGTTTGTGCATACACAGTCAGCATATTTAAGGCAAGTCATACCTTAAATGATCATACTAAATGTTATATTAAACCGTTAGTTTATGTTTTAGAATACTACAATGGGTAATACCTAGTGCAATGTAAAAATATCCATTAATTAACAGGATTTCTGTTTATTTATGGTTGTAAATTGTATTATGGGATGTTGAGCTCTGCTCTTCGACTTTTGATCATGAAAATTAAATTGTGCATTTTATCAAAGTGACTATTGTTATTATTATTTTTTTTGTGTGTGTGGTTTAAAACAATTTATTGCATAATAAATAATAGAGAAACAGTTAAGTCTATAAAATAGCAGAAAATGTACTGGAAATTAGGTTGTATTGTAATTTACAACAAAAAAAAACAGACAATATATCACATCAAACTATTTAAAATGTTCATAAACATCACTTTTTCAAATTTTCCAACATCAAAAGATGTCAGGGGAAAGATCAAGGTTCCCACAATGCTATTATATAAATAAATAAATAATATTAAAACAACAAAAGCTTGAATTACATAATATAACAAATTTATTAACCCTTGTGCACTCTTATAATTTGCTAGACTTTTGTTATGTTTAGGATGAAAACATCCACTGAATTAAACTGCTGTAAAAATGCATAAGATTAATATTCCTTTTAAATTTTTGGCCATAAATCTGTCAATCAATCTCAGTCCTGATCAAAAATACTAAATGTTTTTAAAAAATTACAGGATTTTGACTCATTTGCCAAATTCATAAATGATGTCACTGATTTGGTAAAAAACACACACAAAATTACGTATTTTTAATATAAAAATTAGCTGTGGACTGGATTTTGTTTTTTACTTTATCACAGTCTTGGACATGTGAACGATTAGTAACAACAATAGCTCGGATACATTTTCACTATTTCTCCCTAATTTACTGTTGGTGGCTGTGTTTGCCACATTTACCTCCATTATAACCACATTTGATGGTGCATAAATACAGTCTTTGTTTTTGTTTACTCCATGTAGTTCTGAGAGCGGAGATGTATATTTTGATTACTTTAATTTGCTCTTATACTTTGTACAAAATCCAGAAACTTTTTTTTTTTGCACATGCCTTTTTAAAGGGTTAATGCTGCCAGCGGAGGATCAACAGTACAACATTACACATTTTACATCTTCCCAACTGGGAAAACCACCAACAATCAAAAATGCATGATTATATGGTGTCACAGTTTTGCAATAAAAAAAGTGGTTATAATGTAAGTCAATGGGGCAAAAACAGCCATCAGCAGTAAACTAGGGAGAATTTTTTTTTAATTAATCCAAAACAATGCATCAAAGGCAATGTTGTTTCACATGTCCAAGACTGTGATAAAAGGTAAAAAAAATCCAGTCCACAACTACTTTTTATATTGAAAATACGTCATTATGTGTGTTTTTTAACCAAATCAGTGACATTCATGAATTTAGGAATTAAAGAATGTCTAAACATTTTAATAGTGTAGATCAGAACTAAGGTTGATTAACAGATTTATGCAAAATAAATAAATAAAAATGAATCTAATGCATTTTTACAGCAGTGTAATTCAGTGAATGTTTTCATCCCGAACATAACAAAAGGCTAGTAAATTTGCCCAAAGTGTACTGTTAAGTTCTTTAAAAATGTCTAAGCTTTTTCTCAAGATAGATGTCAAAATAAGATTAGTTACCAAAGATCATTCTGCTAGCTGAAACAGAAAAAGCTATGGCCAAGTTAAGACTCAAAATCACCCGAGTGGATGAAAACACCTCCAACAGTGACAGACTTTTGGGGTATATTGTATTGCTATATAGTTAAACTAAATGATTTTTAGTGAGTGTGTTCTGCAACCCATGGTAACAATATATATTATTGAATAAAAGAATTGGAAATCCATGAAATAGACTAGCTAAAAATACTCCTGCGTTCACTTTCAGAAGCATTTGTGTCTGAACCACCTCATCTGACCTGGTTTTGTTTTTAAAAGACTGGTGCTTTGAGTCTTCTATGTTTAAATGTTACTTGACCAGCAAGAAATATATAGCAGTCAATATTTGAAAAGGATCAAAAACAGCTTTACAAAATTCTCCCAAGGCAAGATTGGATGTTGCTTAATAGTTTTCGGACAACTTTGATGAAAGGATTTGAACCACTGTATATCAAATATCACATAAGTAACAGTACAACACATACTGTGGACACAATTAGAAACGTATATAAAATAATATACAAGAAAAATCCAATAAAGCGGTAAACAGAGGTCTTTTTTACCCTCAATCTCTATTACTGCATTGTTTTGCTCAAGTATACAGAACTTTGGAATAACAAAAAGATTAGCTGTTACTCTGTTGTACCAAGATTATTTTTACAGAATGATTTATTACACAGTCACCTCTAATGGATTATTAGTTCAGATGTATTGCTTCGTACCAAATGATGGCAAACGCAGAGAGTTTGTTTCATAACCCTGCCAAATATGTCATGTTTACACTGAACTGAAGGGTCACTGGATGTTACTGACCTGAATCTGTTTTCTGAAGCAAACAAAGTTCAACAACATGTTTCAAGAACATTTTATTGCAATAGCTCTATTCAAAGCAAAAAAAGAGAAGAGATAAATACAAACACTAAGCAATGCTCAAATGATTTGCCTGCTATCGTTCTCTTTTTCCCACCAGAGGAAAAAGGACATTTCAATCAACTGCAGGAAAGAAAAAAAAAAGATAAATCAAAGCATCAGTATGTACACATGGACACAATCATAGAAATTTTCCTTTTTTGTACTTTCTCTCAGACTTAATCTGAAGAACTGACCTGCACAACTGAACTTTGCCTTCAGTCAGGCTTAGACTTTAAAAACAATAACAAACAGAACACAAATGTACCAAAACATACTCGTGAGGTCTGACAAAAACATGAATGGCAAAGAGGACGCACAAATTTCCTATCTCTTTGATTTATAAATGAAGCCAAATAAAAGAAAAGCCTTTAAAAAACATCCCATAAGATCAGAGATATTAAAACAAAGAAAATGAGAAATAAAAATCAATTTAAATGGAACGTTCAAACAAATGTCAATCCTGTCATCATTTGCTCACCCTCCTATTGCTCCACAGCTTACCAGTTCCTTTCTCCAGTTGGGAAAAAAAAGACCAAGAAATAATAATAATTTGGGCGACCAAATAGTTTACGGTAGGCATTTCTTTCTTACCTTCACCGATGTTTAGTGTTTAGAAAATAACAGATCTTCTTTTGTGTTCAGGAGAAAGAAATTCATTCAGGGTTGGAATAATCAGATGAGTAAGTGATGACAGAACGTTCAGTTTTTGGATGAACGCTCCCTGTGATGCTCTACCACTGCACATCTGTATTCTACGCAATCACTTGAATCAGGTTCCAAATAAATATGTTACTTCATAAAGACGTCAATTCAATGAAAATCATAGCAACAAGCGGTCAGCTTGGTCAGATACATTAGCAAAAGGCTGATATCAAAATATATTTGTGTCGTTCAATTTGGCTTTTAAGTTTGACAGGGATATCTTTCAGTGTAGTTCTGAGAGGGACAGTTCACCCAAAAACAAAAAAGCACTCGCTATTTACTCACTCTCAAGTAGTTATAACCCTTTGAGTTCCATGAATGAAGATATTTTGCAGAAAGCTGTCAAAATGTAAAATGACTTCCTTAGTAGGAAAAAAAAATAGTTTGGAAGTTACACGTCTACAGCTTTCTTCAAAATGCCTTCTTTATTGTCCAACAGAAGAAACTCAAACATCTTTGAAACAAGTCAAGCGTGAGTAAAGGACAGGATTTTCATTGTCATGGGAGAAATATTCTTTGAGTTCTCTCAGTTACAAATATCATGCTAAAATTAGCCAAGAAAATAACCTGTACCTTCTTTATGTTAAAGCCCCATTAAAAACAAAGCATATTTAGGTTTTTGGGACACTAGGCAAAGCATTGAGTTGTAATAGCCGATCTGTGTTAGTTAACACTCGCTTTGGTAATTCCATGAGGAATGGGTCATTTTACCAGACGACAAAGTTCACTTTTGTACCGCTAAGAGCATAATAAAGACTGTACCATACACTGTTTTTGCATTTTGTTGTCTTCGTCACAAGTTTCACATTTGATTTTGCCCTTTAAAACAACGTGCAGGAAGCGGAAAATATAAAAACAAAAGGAAAAAGCAGTATAATTTACGTAAAGATTGAGTAGCGCGCGCATATCACTCCTTTGAAAATAATAAAGAGTTTAAAGAACGAGCTGTACCGCTTGCCTGATGAACACTGCAATACTGAGCGAAGAGTCGTGAAATGAAGAGCAGCAGATTTGTAATACTAAAATATTAAATAGAATTTTGAGATATTAAAATGAAATGTTGTGATTTTTGTGTTGCTGATTGAATGAGACCTTTCGATCTTTTCAAGAGCATGCATAAAGTTGTATACAGGCAAAACTGGGCTTTTGTACCTTTCGAGTTGTGCTGTTTGGTCACACCAAGTCGCAGAAAGGTTCCCCTTACAGTTAGTTTATTGTAGGTACCAAAACGTAACTCGAGAACTAATTGAGATTCATTTGGATGACATAAATCACCAACTCTGTGCTCATCCTAGTGGCATTTTAGCAACTGCAGCAGATTTCATGTGGGGAGTCCCAGAATAGACCCTCTTTTCCTGCACCCCACTCCTCCTCCTCCTCTCTCTACAGGACTCTTGGCAAAGACGAGGAGATGCTGGTCAAAAATTAATACGGGACGAGATACGAAAAGCCTATGTTTGGGCTGCGCCACATGCCAAGAACACATTGCGACAAACACCTGGAGCCAAGCAGACTGAAACATCATTGACACTCACGACAGAACAAAAAAAAGGAGGCTTCGACAGTCTAAAACTGAAGATGAAATACTGAGTGAGGACCTAACCGGAGACAGACATTTGTAAAAAATAAAATTATAATAATAAAAAGACACTAATGCTGTATTGTCACACCCATTCTGTAGTCTATACCGTGCCGATGAGTGCTCTCTCAGTTAAGCAAATGGTAAACATAAACACTAAAATCTGTAATTGCACCTGAAATCTTTATGGGAAATAAATAGAATTTGTACAAATGCGGCGTGATGCTAGTAAACAGCATGCACCTGCTCAGACCAGACTTGCGGATTGTGGTGTCTTCTTAAGATGAACCTCCCTTTTTACGCAGCGAATAAAACATTGTGATGTGAATCACAATAAAGCACTAAACTCATACAAGACAGAACATATGGATCTGCTCTGAGACAGCACGTGAACAAATAAAAAGAACCATAAAAGTCCATTAAGATCAAACTCAGGATCCTCTTGTTGTGCCGCAGGGTTGTGTGCTTCAGCTCTCTTGTTAACCGGCTCCTCTGCAGGAGCTTCACGGGACAGTACTCAATCTGTGTGTGAGAGAAAGACAGACAGACGAAGGATTAACCATTGAACCAAGAGTAAAGCAAACAAATGGATCATACAGATGTTTAACAGCTCACCCCCCAAAAATAAGACTTTATTTTTAACTTTGAAAGACAAATGAAGACATTAATGTAACTTGTAAAGTTTTATTTGTTCCTGAAGGGGGTCGCACACTGGAAGCGCTGCGTGGCACGTCATTTCAGAATTCTAAACATAGGTTTCTATCAGGGTACACACCCCGGCGTGACACTGTTCATATTTCTACCGTGCCACAGAGCGCCATCTGAATCGTTTCATTTTAAATAGTGTGTGAATGTGCGTGTTTGGTGTGCGATACTTCCAACTGTCATGCGCGCGCCGTGTCGCAGCGCATCCGGTGTGCGACGCCCTTAAGAAGTATGGTTGTAATGCGCTCTATATAAAGGTTGATTTATACTTGACCAACGGCACATGCCTTGTGCTTAGCTGTGCACTTATACTTCTGTGTGCTGTTTGTGTTGCTCTGCAATAACACTTCCAAAGTGCTAGCTGGCAGTAGGTTGTGTTCCTCTGTTTCGAGATCCTTCTCGGGTGTTTCGTTTTTTCTGAATTCTATTAACGTACAAGTAGCTAATTCTCGCTTATTCTGAGGCGGGAATGAGGAGGGCATGTTGTTCATACAAGCGTATAGTAACAACTTGCAAACACTCAGCAGGAACATAACAAAACCATTTCTACCAAGTAAAAGAAAAGAAGATATAACACTATCACATGCAAGACCTTGCTTATATACATACTCCCGCATTTATCCTCTACCGAGACTCATGTACTACCAGTCCTGTCAAAGGATATCCTTCCACCCCCCTCATTCAGATTCAAGTCCTACAGATGCCCCTCACCTGGTACTGTCCTCTCTATCCCCTAATGTTGTGGGCAGTGGGGTTGTAGTGTGACCTGCATTGACCCTGGTATACACAAGCAGTAGCTTTGATAAAAGGCTTTGTCTGACCCAACAATGGTGGTGGGGGCACAATGCCACCGCTTTCAAAGCTCTCCGCACAGTGGCGTCTGGAGTGGCAGGAATGCCGCTGCTTCATTGTTCAACTGAAGGGCAGGTCCAATAGGGTACCAAAGGTCCCAGAGTTCCTCCTGGCCTTGATGCCATCGTTACCCGACAGTGACAACCACACTCTCATTTTAACAGTCTGTACGCTCTCATCTTCAAATTTGAGAATGTCCAGTTTCACAAATACACACTTACTGACAACTTAAATCTATACAAAAGTTGTATTACAGACAAAAATATATACACATTTTAAAAGATTAGCTTGTCATTGTTTATTTTACAGTTTGGTCAAACATGCCTGTCTAGAATTATCAAGTGCTGCTTGAGGTCCTAATTAATTGGTTCAGTTGGGTTTGATCAGGGTTGGAGTTGAACTCTACCTCTGTTTTACAGAGATGGGGCAGAATAGAGAACTTATATTATTCTGAGCCAGGACTCAAACATGGGTTTCCCACGAAGGCTATCGGCTCCAAAAAAAGTTACATTTTTACCATCTACACAGAATCTGACACAGCCCCAGAGTTCAAAGGGTTTCTGCAGGCCAGTCTAGAATTTTACATAATCTCCAAACATTACTGCAATATTGCATTATAACATTAGCTAAACTACGCCTATTAAAAGCGTGGGATTGGTAAATATATAGTCAGAAGTGGAAATTATTTGCATCTTCCAAGATCATTTGAAACCCTCATTGTCCAAATTACATACATACATACATCATTCCATACAATATAAAACAAGTTACCAAATAAAAAAAAAACTTAATAACCTCCCTTATTTATGATAGAAAAATGAAGCCAATATTAGTGACCTCTACTTCAGCATAAATGCAAACCAAACCAAGATAAAGGTGGTCTGAGCATTACCAGTTTGGACCATTGATGTGTTATATATTAACCTCATTTGCGTAATGGAAGAGATCCAATCCAGGCATCCTCTGCCCTAAAATGTGAATGGCAGCTCAAGACCATCTGCGTCACTACATGGACACCAAACTCCATGTGCGTCACCACACACCCTGCTCACACCTCACAAGCATATCATAGTGTGATGCCACAGCAGGCCGCAGCTATAAGTGGGACAATGACCAAACCACTGCTGCCTCCCTTTCATTCCTGGCCTATTTTAGGAGCTGTTCTGCCAGCGTACGACAGTGGGATTGCCCATGACCCTGCGGGAGTCTCTTCTTTCACTAGTAGAAGAGTTTAGGAAAGGTGGCACCAATTCGTCCAGATGCCATTGGTCAAGCTGCACTGCGTTGGCATGGAGAGCCGATTTGAGTCATTAAGATCACCCTTCAAAGGATTGGGGTGCCCTGTTTCATCATGACCAAAGGGGAATCAACAAATTCAACGATTTGCTAATCAAGAGAGTGGTAGAGATGCTAAACTAGGTCACATTAGGACAGAGGTTCTCAAACTTTTTTCACCAAGTACCACCTAGGAAAAAAATTGTCTCTCCAAGTACCACCATAATGATCAATATTGAAATACAGTAGCATAGTAGGCCTAATTAAGCAGCTACAGCACTGCACAGTTGAAAAACAAGGCAAACTAATTCATATTACTATGAATATTTATTATTGTCAGCCACTTTACACATTATAAATAGTTTGAATATTAACACTGTACTGTGCTTACAGGTAAAAAAATAAATAAAATGTCAACATTTAAACTAAAATGTGCTTTTAAAAGTAAACTAAAAATGGCCCTGTTCTTAGAAAAACTGCTGTACTTAAATGTAAAGTATTATCATAAAGTAGCCTATTCAACCTGGAAAGTTCCTTGGACATCATAAATATAGGTCATATGTCATTGTATTGATATATAAGCTATTTTAAAATGAATTTTGAAATGCATGTTGCATTTATAAACGCCTCATTTGTATACCTTTGAAATCATATCTTTGAAAACATTAACTTGTAATTTAAATATATGAATTGGATTTGCATATTTAAATTAGAAATTAGATCTGCTTACTGCAAGTGATTAAACTAGACCTGTCAACACTGGAGTTTAAAAATACGGGATACGTCCCCAACAACTGTTACAATTAGGGGAAGAAAATTAGCTTCAGACGACAGCATGCACAAACATTCAAAAATTTAATGAAAATAAAAGGTTTAGCCTATTAAAATCTATTTACTGATCATATCGGTGTTATTGTACATGTTAAAGGGTTAAAAGTGTTCATTATTTTTACCTTAATTATTCAGCAATTCCTCCGCGTACCACTAGAAGGAAGCCTGCATACCACTAGTGGTACGTGTACCACAGTTTGAGAACCACTGCATTAGGACATGAATGCCACTTTTCACAAATAATTAGGAATTTTGCAAGTAGAGCAATTCTCTACTCTAAACGACTTCAAAAAAATACAAGCCTGCACTCAAGGCTGATTTGGATGGATTTAACACACTGCTTCTCCACGCAACCTATAAGTGGTGTGTGGCGAGTGCGTGGAACATGAAAATAGAATAGGAAGTGTAAAAGCTAGTTTATGCTTTTGCGTCGAGTGATTGGCCTGACCCACGGCACCTGCGTTGCATTTATACTTCTGCCTGCTGTTTGTGTTGCTCTGCAATAACACTTCTGAAACGCGAGCTGGCAGCAGGTTTTTATAGTGTCGAGTTTTTTCATGGATGTTTTGTTTTTTCTGAATGCTACGAGTAGCTAAAACTGGTTTATTCAGAGACGGGAACCACCGGACATGCAACAACTTTAATCATAAGGTAAACAAAAAAACAAAACAACAGTTACCATCTGTAGCTCATTCATGGGACTCGACACTTGTAAACACTCGCTCCATCGGGCTCGTGGCTTTCAGCACCGCCCACACTCGGCACAGCTACCAAGCTGACCAATCACAGAGCTTGCGCTATGAGTTGTTGCAATGTGTGGTTACATTTTTTGAAAGGTGCGCGTCGGTGTCAGCCACAGCAAGAGCTATGCGACCGCACACCGGCCGGACCATACGCGTGTGCTTGACACAGAAGTATAAATCAGCCTTTATTGTTGAGGGTATTTAAGTATTTAAGAGTATAAAACAGAATGGAAAGTGGACATAACAGAAGGTAAAGTGTTAATGAGAAAAATACAAGCAATCAAGTTCAACAAAAGAGCAATAACAAGCATGTTGGTCATAATCTTATTCTGATTAATACCTTATCTTCATCCTATAAAGCACGAAATCCAAAAAGTGAGATTGCTTTGCAAGTTTGGTTGTTCCTGATTTATTACATAAAATACCAAGTGAATAAAAAGTAGTAAAGCCCCTTTATATGTCTAACTTTATATTTATCCTCTACCCAGTCTCAAGTCCAACAGATGCCCCTCACCTGGTACTGTCCTCTCTATCTCCTTAACTCTGTGGTGGGTAGTGGGGGTGTAGCGTGCCCTGCATTGACCCTTGTGTACACAAGCAGTAGCTTTGATAAAAGGCTTTGTCTGTCCCAACAATTGTGGTGGGGCACAACGCCACCGCTTTTAGAGCTCTCCGCACAGTGGCGTCTGGAGTGGCAGGAATGCCGCTGCTTCATTGTTCAACAGAAGGGCAGATCCGATGGGGTCCCAAAGGTCCCAGAGTTCCTCCTGGCCTTGATGCCATCATTACCCTACAACCACAATCTTATTGCCTCTCCTGTCCACAAACACACAAGACCAATTTTAGATTCATTTCAAGTCATAACTTGTCTAGTTTGGGCTGGTCAGGGTTTATATATTAACCACTTTCCTGGAATCAAAGAGATGTCAGCCTGCAATCTTCTCAAACTGTCCTAAAAAAACATGAATGTCATCCACAGTACTGCTCACATAGCATGAGCATGTCAGTCATTGTCCCGTGCCAGATCAGACTGGCACCACAGGGGAACAACGACCAAACCACTGCTACTCCAGCCTATTTTAGGAGCTACTAAGCTACGACAATGGGATTGCCCTGGACCTCACCAGAGTCTCTTCTTTCACTGGGAAATGAATTTAAAAAAGGTGGGCATTAATCATCTAGTATGGTGGATTTACTGGCAGAGAGGGCTGATTCATGTGATTAAGACACTTAAGTGCTTCGGCTTGATGGCAATGACCCACAAACCCCAGTCACAACCATCCTGAATGTGCCAAAGACGCACACTCACACACACACACTTACATAAATGCATGCATGCGCACACACACCCTTCTGTGGAAAGTTCTTTAAATGAAAACAGCTGACCTCTATTTCACCATGACGACTGGTCACATAATTCATGATATGAGAGGACACCGGGTGGAACTTAAGCTTGTCTAAGCCACCTATGCCTGGAAATGATCATAAAATATGATAAACTAATCCATAAGATGCAAAAGGCAATTATGCCTTTAGCTTAAGGTACTCATTATGTAATGTACTAATGGTCTACGGTTTTAATGCTACAAGAAAATATCAGATTAATGTTCTCGAATGTTTTCAAAAGAAATCTCTTGTGCTTGCCCAGGATAAATTTAAGAACTCTCAAGTTGGCCGCTGTAAGATTCTGATGGTATGATAACCTTGGATAAAAATATCTAGTTGTGTTCTGGCTTTTACGGAGACGTGGCTAACAGAGAATGACCAGGATTCCGACCGGTTCATTGATGACTTCGGAGCACCGTTTCGATTGGATCGACAGAGCGAGGTAACACAGAAATCCCAGGGAGGCAGTGTATGTCTTTATGTCAACAAAAGATACTGCACGGCTGTAACGGTAAGGGAATGCATTTGCACACCAGACGTTGAACTTTTATCTGTGTCGCTACGGCCTTTTTACCTCCCACGTGAATTCCCGCAACTATTCCTTACCATAGTGTACATTCACCCGAAAGCAAATGCAACGTCAGCTTGTGGCACTGTTTTTAATGTAGTGCAGAGACTGCAGATGGTATCACCTGACGCACCAAACTTTGTTTTGGGTGATTTTAATCATGTCTCCCTAAATAAGACACTTGCAACCTTTCATCAATACGTGTCCTGTCCAACCAGGCAGGACAAGTGTTTGGACCTCTGTTATGGATCTGTAAAGAACGCATATAAATCACTGCCACTACCTCCACTCGGCTCAGCCGATCATAATTGTGTTCACCTAATCCCTACATATAAAACTGTTTTAAAAAGGCAGAAAACACAGATAATGGACGTTATGGACTGGTCTGATGAATCTGAGCTTAGTCTGCAGGAGTGCTATGACTGTACAGATTGGGAGATGTTTAAACAGTCCTGTGGTGATGACTTTGATATGTTTGTCGATACTGTATGCTCCTATGTGGCTTTCTGCAGAGACATGATTATTCCATGTAAGCGGGTAAAAATCTACTCTAATAACAAACCATGGGTAACAAAATCAGTTAAATCCTGCATACAGAAAAAGAAATTGTTTTTTAAACAAGGAGCCAATTCTGAATTGTATTTGGCAAATAAAGAGCTTAAAAGAGATATTCTTTTAGCTAAACAAAACTATAAAACTGAATTAGAAAACAAGATGGCCACAAATAAGCTTGGTTCAGCCTGGGATAGTTTGAAAACCATAACAGGTCTCCATAATCTAAAGAGTAGCAATTCAATTAATTTAGTGGGCTATAGCACTGATTTTGAGTTAGCCAATGCTCTTAACGAATTTTATAATAGTTTTAATAATTTAGATTTTACTAGGGAAACTGAAGAATTAAATAGTAAACTTACAGATGGACAGCATTTTACCATACAACAAACAGATGTGCATAAGGCCTTTCTCTCAGTAAGAGTGAATAAGAGCAGTGGACCAGACAATATCTGTGGTCGCACACTTAAAATCTGTGCAAGAGAATTAAGTCCAATTTTTGAATACATTTTTAATAGATCATTACTAGAACAACGGGTACCTAAGGTTTGGAAGGATGCCGTGGTGGTCCCTGTTCCTAAATCCAACTCCCCCGAAACTTTTAATGAATTCAGACCCATAGCCCTAACATCAATTGTCATGAAAATTTTTAAAAAGTTTGTGAGGTCTGAAATACTGAGAAGAACCGAGTATACACTTGATCCCATGCAGTTTGCCTATAGGCCTCGTAGGGGAGTAGAGGATGCCAGTTACTTTGTTTAACCTACTTTTCAAACACTTGGAAAAAAATGGTTCCCATGCCAGACTTTTGTTTGTTGACTTTTCTTCTGCTTTTAACACAATCCAACCCCACATTTTAATTAGTCGACTGCTGGAACAGTTTGATCTTAGTAATGACCTGGTGGGCTGGATTCTTAACTTTTTAACTAATCGAACACAAAGTGTAAGAGTGAATAGATGCTTATCTGATAAAGTTTGCTCCTCAACTGGGTCCCCACAAGGATGTGTTCTTTCACCCCTGTTATTTATTCTTTGCACAAACATGTGCCAGAGCAGGTGGGAAAATAGAACCATTATTAAGTATGCAGATGACACTGTCATTGTCAGTCAACTTTATGATAATGAAACAATCCAGTACTAACTGATTTTGTCAGTTGGTGTGAGGAGTCATATCTTCAGTTAAATGTATTAAAGACTAAAGATATGATTATTGATTTCAGGAAGGCTGCTCACACACAGGTGAACACTGCCATTAAAAATCAGATTGTGGAAAGTGTGCAATCATACAAATACCTTGGCACAATTATTGACTCTAAACTTTCCTTTGATGAGAATTGTGCAGCAGTGTGCAAAAAGGGGCACCAGCGACTATTTTGTTTGAGAAAGTTGAATAATTTCCACATTGATAAACACATGATGGTCCTATTTTACCATGCCTTTCTTGAATCCGTTTTATCTTTTGCGCTGGTTTCATGGTTTGGGAATCTGTCTGTCAAGAATAAAAACTCTCTAAATCAAATAGTTAAGTGGTCCAGTAAGCTGACCGGGTTGTCACTAGCTAATCTAGAGGCTGTGTACACCAGGCAGCTAAAGAGAATCACAAATTCAATTTTAAGTGACACTGCTCATCCCCTACACTCAGTTTCAGCTCCTTTCTTCTGGTGGCAGGTTTCTGGTTTTAGGCTGTAGAACGAAACGATACAAAAATAGTTTCATACCAGCAGCCATCAGACATTTAAATAAGGTATAGATTAAAGCAGAGGCAGTGCAGTGACTTGTATATTTTAGATTGTCTTAAACATTCATTTGGGGGGCGCCACGGTGGCCGAGTGGGTAGCACGTTCGCCTCACAGCAAGAAGGTCGCTGGTTCGATCCCCGGCTGGGCCAGTTGGCATTTCTGTGTGGAGTTTGCATGTTCTCCCCGTGGTTGCGTGGGTTTCCTCCGGGTGCTCCGGTTTCCCCCACAGTCCAAAGACATGCGGTACAGGTGAATTGGGTAAGCTAAATTGTCCATAGTGTATGTGTGTGAATGAGAATGTATGGATGTGTTTCCCAGAGATGGGTTGTGGCTGGAAGGGCATC
>CAIGQQ010039723.1:401244-424872 GCA_903798035.1 Danio albolineatus | reverse complement strand
AGAGATGGGTTGTGGCTGGAAGGGCATCCGCTGCGTAAAACAAATGCCGGATAAGTTGGCGGTTCATTCCGCTGTGGCGACCCCGGATTAATAAAGGGACTAAGCTGAAAAAGAAAATGAATGAATGAATGATTCATTTGGGGGGAGGAGGGGTGGACACATGAAGTGTTTTGTCTATTTTTCTCTGTTGATATGTTTGTTTTTATGTTTTTATGCTCTTTTGTGGTTGTTATTATGTGAGCTTTTTGTATAGCACTGTTACGAGATGAGGACTCTGGACTGCAAACCAAATCTACCTTCGGGTATAAATAAAGTAACCTAACCTAACCTAGGTTTAACGGTACTGTGATTAATACTCTAAAACATGCTGTTTTTTAATGTCTGAATAAAAACAACAACAACAGCCATTTATTATGCCACAAAAACTGTATTTCAAGTGAATGTTTTTGAAAAATCTAATACGTATCAAGAAGAAGAAAAAAAAAATAAAAAATCGAAAACCATTTTAAAAAAAACATGATTTTTGAAGGATCACAACAAAGACAGAAGTAAATTCAGTTTAACATCACAAGGAATCAATAAATAAATACAGAAATAAAACATTTTTTAACAATATTATGCATTTTTAATGGATTTTTTAATCGAATAAAAGTAGGCTTGGTGAGAAGAGCCTTTTCAAAAACATTAACAAATCGGCAGTGCATTAAAAAACGATATTAACTTCACAAATAAAAGTCCACCTTTCAATAAACACCCTCATCGTCATAATCACTAGCATCCAATATGATTTCTGAGCAAATAGCACATCACTTTTACCAAATAAGTTAGGAGTTCAACTTTTAATGAGAAACACCAATGCTGGATGGAGCCATGTATCTCACACACACAAGGCGAATGAGAGAGATAGACAGATAAACATAGAGAGAGTGAGAAAGATAATAAAGTGTGCCACACAGGGGTTTATGATGTGGTTGCTAAGGAGGCTCCAATTCACCTTTAATGTAAACTGAACACACAGGATATTACAATACAATAAACACCGGTTGAGTAACCCACAAATACAATAATTAAATAGGAAGAAGTGGTGTGACCATGTGTGTGCGTGCGTTTGCATAAGTCTCTCAAGCTAAGCACACCATGTTCTGGACCAAAACATTCCTGTCATCTCTCAATCCTAATTTGGGTCCATAGGTTTTTAAAAAGCTCATGTGATAGCTTGCATAGTACTCGACAGAACCCCTCAACATGTGCTAAACGCCATCAAACACACTCATGAGCTGAAATGCACCACTGTCTTACCTCCAAATCTGCTCTGAACTCACAAGCATCATTTCCAAATTGTTCAAGGGGTCAATATGCAAGGCTCACAATGAGTGTGTGTCTGTGTGTGTTTATGGATGTAGTTAAAGGAAACCATGATGAATGTACTAATCATTATGCACACAAACATGGGGTGAAGGTCTCTTTAGGGAGGGAAAACTTGTTTGCTTGTGTATAGGGTCAAAGTTTTAATCGGTCTCTATGTAGATCAGTAACTCAGTATACCAGTAAACTAGTTGGGGTTGAACTCTAAAGGCCGATGTACAGACTCACAGTGTTGGTACACAGCAATACGTCATCTCTGAAACGCAACCACACTGATTGTGTATTTCGAATAATTGTATTTATTTGATACAAGTCGCCCTCCAAACCCATTCTAATATCACAATATTTTACACAACGCTTGAAGACCATAGAGTTATCTAGACAATTACATGGTTTTTGGTCACATTTTTATACTAAAGGTACAATTCCTGGGATTAACAAACTATTAACTAAGACTTTTAGCTCAATTAATGATTAATTTGCTGCTTATTAATAGTCAGTAAGGCAGCATTTGGGTTTAGGTATTGTTTAGGATAAGGGATATATAATAAGATCATACTTAAAAGTACCAATACACTGCTGATATATTATGAATTTAAAAAAACCTGTGTGTATACATATATAGTGCTCAGCATTACCAAGTACACCTCACAGATCTCTCTTTTAAATGAATATTTTCTGTAGGCTGCTTTAGAATAATATATTTGTGCATATACATTAGACTATTCATTATCAAGCCCAATACGGGAACTAACCTAACAAAACATTTTAAGATCAGAGTCCTAATCATAAATAAAATTGTAATTATCAGTATAAAACTAAAATATAAAATCAATAGAAGCATAAAAATATTACATTTAGCTATAATTTTGTAACTTGTAGTTTGGTTTTAAATGTATTATCTTTCTATTTCTATTTCAAGGTAAGCAAACTATTTTTAATACAACTGTTTGTTAAAATGCACCAAAACCAATGGCTATGTTCACTGAGAAACGGATAAAATAACCATTTTTAAAAAGGGGTGTAGTACTTATCCACAGTCAAGCCCAAAATTATTCATACTTCTGGCAAATTATGACTTGGCTACTTTTATTCAACCAGTAAGTATTTTATTTTTATTACAAAAGACAACAAACTTGCCACAAACCTGTTTGAGTTTATTTCCTCTGTTATACACAAAAGATATTTAGAAACATGCTGTACACATGTAACCGCTGACTTCCACGGTATTTGTTTTTCCTAATATGCAAGTATCTAATTACAAGTTTTCAGCATTCTACAAAATATCTTTCTTTGTGTTCAACAGAAGAAACTCAACACTTGAAGGTGAGTAAATAGTGTAAATATTAAAATTTTCCATAAACTATCACTTTAAGCCAGTGCATCCTTGTACACATTCTCTCTGTGCAAAGCAATGAACAAGACATGCGAGTGTGGTGCGTTTAAACAGAATTTAACACAGGAAAAGGATCCTGTTACCTGCGGTCCTCATTTCCTGCAATAAGAGCAATACCGTTCAGCACATGCCATGGTCGTAAATAAGGTGTGCTCTCAAAATAACGCTGTAAATATAGGCATATGTGATGTACAGAAGAGCATGATGCCTCTTGAGCAGGACTTTAACCCAGTACAACTCTTCTGAAGCACATTTCTCAACCAAGGGCTGAGATCTCCCTACATCAATGTTATATGTGATTTTTTGCGCAATAAAACTTTAAGTTAAAACTAAAAGAAAAACTAAAAGTAGTTCTTACATCCAAAACATGCTCTAAGAAAAGTTGCCTTTTACCTAGGCCTGTCGCGATATCTTTTTTTGTTGTATGATATATCGCACCAGAATATTGCGATAAAAGATATAGTCATTTCAAGACCATGCCACCTGCTAACAATGCATTTCAAACTAAGAAAAGCGAGACAACACTTAACATACTAGTAAATGTCAATTAGATTGTCAAGTAAATGTTTTTTCCTCACATAGGGTACAAAAAGCACCGCTAATCTGGTTTTATTTAAATTAATAAATGCATACGTTTTCTTTTAAATTCTTGTGCATTCTGCTCTCATGGCAGCAAAACATAATTCATTCCTAAAAATCACCAAAATATAAAGGCTACAGTGTTCTGACAATTCCTTTTAATCAAATAGACCCTTGCGAAATGTTCAAATTTATTCTCCTTATTATGTTCGGGATGAAAACATCCACTGAATTAAACTGCTGTAAAAATGCATCAGATGATAAAATCAGCGATCAAAGTTACAAACAAGTCTGTTCGATGTACAGCTTTGATGGCTAACGTAGTCTACTAAAAAACTACTGACTACTAAAAAGAACAAAAAATGTGCTACTTCACATGCTCTGCATGTTTAAGCTTGCCTTTAATACACAACTTCCTAAACACGTACAAGTTTCACATTTACCACATTTTCAAAACAATCCACATTTACACATCAGCGATAATGGTGAAAAACGATGTACTATGTATGTCACTACAATATGTCTTTTTTTTCATGAATAATCATAAAAACGCTTAAACACTCAGTTGGATTTATTTTTAAGTTTTAATTAGTGCTGGACAACAACTCAAATTTTAAATCCCAATTAATTTTCATGATTTCGATTTCAAAAAGTAGAATATTACACACATTTATTTTATTACTTTATTTAATACATAGTTGTGGTTAGGGTTGTGCAATAAATTGAAATTGGTTGCGATATAGAATTGCGCCGACAATAAATATATATATATATTATTATTATTTTTTTTTAAATAAACAATTCTGAAGTGTATAATAATTTTGTTTGTATAATAAGCTACTCTAGCTCCCTAATTTGAGTTCAACTTGTTTACAGAAAGTTAAGGTAAATTTGTTTACTGTTCCTCTAGAGAAAAATGAGCGTTTAATTTCTGAATGTTTAAAAAACGATTTGAATAATTGTTAAGTTAAATATCTTTCAGTTCCTCTTTTTAACTTAAAACTCACTGCAGTTTAGCAGTAAGAAGCTAGCTAAGATACAGACCTTTGAACTGAAGCTTGACTACAAAAAAAAAAAAAAAAACCCTATTAGATATGTTCCCCAAACTGCACAGCACGAGTTCTGGTAACGTGCAATAATCCTTTAGACAATTGGAGTTTTTTTTTAAAACAGTATTCTCTTTTAATGTATTTTGTGAGTCTAAAACAATATAATCAAATTAAATCTAAAACCAAAGCTATCTGCCACTGCCAATGCATTCACTAATAATCAACAGATCACTGCATCAGTAGTTCTCAGGTCCTGTCCTTGCACCACACGGCGCTCAGATTACCAGCTCAATAGATGAAAGCATTATGCATGAATTGTGTTTAGAACTACAAAGTCCCTACAGAGTCAATTAATTAATATGTTAACACAAAAATAGCATTAGTCCAGCCCTGATAGACTATTACACAGTTGGTGTTAAAATGCAAAACAGAATGGTATTAGCTTTGCATGCTGTTTCAAAGTGAACCAATCTGGGAAAAGGGCAACAGATATTGGATATTAGGGGATATGTTTAACCCCTAAGGATATTAGGGGTTAAACATGTGTACAATTCGAATGTACAAAAACCATATTTTGCCTCCATTTCAGACAACCTATGATTGCCACTCTGTACTGAATAGGTGAATGATTACCACATGTATACACCACTGTAATCCAAGATATTCATTCATTTATTCATTTTCTTTTCGGCTTAGTCCCTTTATTAATCCGGGGTCGTCACAGCGGAATGAACCGCCAACTTATCCGGCATTTGTTTTACGCAGCGGATGCCCTTCCAGCCACAACCCATCTCTGGGAAACACATCCATACATACACATTCACACATATACACTATGGACAATTTAGCTTACCCAATTCACCTGTACCGCATGTCTTTGGACTGTGGGGGAAACCGGAGCACCCGGAGGAAACCCACGCAACCACGGGGAGAACATGCAAACTCCACACAGAAATGCCAACCGGGACCTGCCCCAACCGGGGATCGAACCAGCGACCTTCTTGCTGTGAGGCGAACGTGCTACTCACGCACCACCGTGGCGCCCGTAATCCAAGATATTTCCAAACAAAATCAAATGTACAACGAAGTTTAGAAATATTAAAAAAGTCAACAAAAAAAAAAACAAAAAAAAAAACACACACACGAAATAATACATTGGAAGAGAAGAGGAGAAGAGAATCACAGATTAAGGAAAAACAGGCTAACCTGAGTCATAGTTCCCCCAGGTGTATGAACACAGCAGGCTTAAGAACAACATTTTTCAACACTGATGCATTTCCTGCAGCACATGTCCAGTGCTGCAAAACGCTGAGACTATTAGCTCACATAAAAAGAAACCAGTGTATGAGCCAACAAGACATGCACAAGCTTGAAACATGAAACTGTACATGCACTTTAGACCATGCACTTTTATGATACAAGATATAACACACACACACACGGACCATTGTGGTGTACCTTTTCACCCATTTGAAATGACTAAACGACAATCTTATTTTCTTAGATTAGTTGCAGTTTTGACTAATGTAATGCATAAACACAAATATCTCGTTTGTTCTCTTCTTCGTTTATGGTGGGCGTTAACTGTGCCTGGTTTGGACAGATCTGATTGGACAGAATAAATGTGCTCTCACTCTGTTGGCTAATAAGACTGTAACACAAAGAAGACAGTTTGCTCTAGTACGGATTAAAGCCTAAATCTGTTTATGTATTAAAATGGCATCCTTACAATTATACCTCAACTCGCATTTATGCGTGTACACAAGTGCGATCCTGCCAATTTTATCATGCAGAACACAATCACAAAATATAAACAAAAATTATATGATGCATAATACAAAATTTTATGGAAACTGTGAATGAATAAATCAAAATTTTCACTGTCAAGAAATCATCAATTCAAATAAAGTTAACTTCATACAGTTCCTAAAGGGTAACTGCTGTTCACTAATTTAAGAATTTTTATTATTATTACTTATTTTATTATAATTATTTCATATTT
The DNA here is from genome assembly GCA_903798035.1 of Danio albolineatus. Taxonomy (NCBI): domain Eukaryota; kingdom Metazoa; phylum Chordata; class Actinopteri; order Cypriniformes; family Danionidae; genus Danio; species Danio albolineatus. The sequence goes on along the minus strand of CAIGQQ010039723.1, from coordinate 418,481 downwards.
AAACTATTGTTTTATTATTATTATTATTATTAAAAAATTATAATTTTTTCCATTTCAATTTCTTTGCAGGTTTTACTTAACCTAGGCACTATGACGTGTTTACACCCATTTGCTTCATGTGTTTTTTTTTTCTGATTGAATAGCCATCTGATGTTTGAAAACGGATCCATTTACATTTGACCACATGAATGCATCTCCTCTAAACCGATATGATTGCAATCTTCAAATCCCAAGCTAAATGCAAATTGAACTAGGTTACATTGACTAAAGCATCAGATTCACCACATTTATTTAATTATCATTATTTACAGAAACCGTCTTAGTTCATTATATTTAATTTAATAATATTTAATTCATATTATTTGATATGCAGGCTGTAAAACATTACAGTCGTAATACATTACTACATGACACAGAGGAACAACCTACTGCCAAGTTTCTTCATGGGTGTTTTGTTTTTTCTGAACGCTACAAGTAGCTAAAACTCAATCATTCGGAGTTAAGAACTGGTGGACGTGCAACAACTTTAATAAAACAAACAACAGTTACCATCTGGAGCTACTTTACGAGACTTGACAATTGTAAACACTCATTTCATCGGGCTCACGGATCTCAGCACTGCCCACAATTGGCACAGCTACCAAGCTGATCAATCACAGAGCTTGCGCTAAGCGTCGTTGCGACAGAGCTACATTTTTTTTTTTAGAGGTGCGCATCTGCATCAGCCTCGGTGAGGCTTATGCGACTGCTCACTGGCTGCACTGAAGCATTCCCGTGCACTTGACGCAGAAGTATAAATCAGCCTTAAGTCTCTGTTGTTAATGCAACATCTGATATTAATTTTATTTTATTTTTTTAAATAAATTTTACAAATTTCATTTTCAAAAAAAAATAACTTCAAGCTATCATTTGTGGCCTTCCACTGCTTATGCATTAGCACTGACAGTCATATAACATGTGCTCTCATGCTTACTTTCTAAATTTTGAGCAGAGTAAACTTTACATATGTGGTTTCAACAACCAGATGCATTTACTGTAGCTTTTACTGATTGATATTGGTTTATATTAGTCTCAAATCCATTTAACAGGTCCTTTACACATTCCCATATCATGATTGGATAGCCATGTGACCAGGGGTAAACAGTTCTTCTAGTACGACTGTAATGAATTGAATATGGGAGAAAGGTGTAAAATGGACTCATAGGGTGCCAATAAGCATTCAGTCCATGTTTTTAGCTTTAAAACAGTCAGCAGAACACTTAGTTTCAAATAACAAAACAGAAGACTACATTTATAAATGTAGAGACAATGGCTATCTAGCACTGATTTTGCAATCCTGATCCTGGGGTCCCACCATTCTTCACGTCTCTGAAAACCAATGATCTGATTCACGCGTGTCAAATAAGGGTGACATGCAAAACGCACTGAGCATTGACCAGGGCTGCAATCCACTGCTCTAGCAAAACTATGATTTACTTTGTATCCAAACTCCAAAAAGCAAGTAGCATATAGACTTCGCTTGAAAGATTTGGAACTATATAGTTGATGTTATTGGTCTTGTGCAAACCTGTGCTGGCAGGCATGTACAGACAGAGCGAGCATTCAAGACACACAGAGATTATGCAATCTATACATAAAAGTGAGGTTTGCTTTTGAGAGAATACGCCAACAACTTTGAAAGCCTAGAAAGCAAGCACAACAATATAGTTCTGAACAAAGAGTCCAGAATGTGAACATCACACAGAAAAATAAAAATACACTGTTTAATGGTTTTAATACTAGATCTAAATCCTGCAATTTAATAACTTGAACATAAAAATAAATTGAAAATAAAACTTATTACAATAGTACCCAGATTTTTCCTTAATGTCTACACACACACATTTCATTCTAACATTATTTAGAGTTCTGAATAGACATGGGTCAAAAACTGGTTTCAAGCTATATCATGGAAATCAATTTCTGTTATACTGTTCCTATGGTGTGCATAGTTTTTTTATGCATTTTTTACGACTATGTTATGTAGTTTTTAGAGCAACAGTATCTCCAACAGTTTCCTAAAATAAAATATATTGTGTTCAATGGGGAAAAAGTTATTGTTATTTACCCAGATATTTAAATAGAATATATCTTAAAGCAGTAATCTCAATACTGTGAAAGAGTGATATTTTTATCTAAGGTTATCATACCATAACAATCTTATATCGACTCATGCCTAGTTCTGAATATTTTTACCTTGAATGGCCATAAAGGTCAAAATGACAGCATGCATTTGAGCATCCGCTACTTTTTCCAGCCTTATTGAATATGCATGCCTCTGTTGCCTAGCAACTTTCTGCTAATCAAAACAACTTTCTGGTAGCAAAAACACAACTTTATTTCAGAAACAACATTCTGAAAGTTTGCTCTTTGACGCTATGGCCTATCTAGCAGTTATAGAATTCCGGTAGCTCCAGTGTTAACGTAAATCACATTACTCAATTTTATTTTAAAGATGTGCAATGACAGCTTCAGGTAAACCATCTGCAGATTCAGCTTCCAGTGTAACTTTTGTCTAAGTACTCGTCAACAATGACACTGACTCAGCAGAATGAGTTTGAGATGGACATCCCATGTGTCCTAACTATGGCAGATGGAGAGCTATTAGGGATTTGTATGATGGCATAGAAGTTAGCCTGCACTTTTGTAAACTACTGAGGACTACTAGCATACGAGCCAGCCCCCAGTTTCCAAAAACATGCCTGTGTTTCCTTCAGCCAAAGACATACCATGTAAGAAATATTACAGCTAAACCCTGCAGTCTATATCTGTAAGTTGGCAGCAATGCAGCCTGAAAATAAAGTTTCCGGTGTATCATCGCCTGAGTCATACAGCTACAAACTGTGCTGTTTGCCAGAGGAAAAGAAGGGCACGAGAAAAAGAGAGATGCTAGAAAGTTATCACATGCTGTAAACCAACCTTTCTCTCTCTCTCATACACACTCATCCATCTCTGCTTCAACTATGATAAACAAATGAGTCATCCGAGGGCTTGCTGAGAACACTGACTCACGAACGCTTCATTCTCTCACTCCGTCTGCAGAAACACACGCTCATCCAACTACACAGCAGCCCCTAAACAACGTGGATGTATGAAAGAAAAACACCCAGGAGTCAGGGAATGCAACAGGAAGGAGAGGCCAAGAGGAGGGGGCCATTACAATGAAGAAGTGTCGTTTTGTACACACTTAAAGGAATAGATTCTGCCATCGTTTACCCATCCTTGTGCCGTTTCAAACAGACCTCGTGCCGTTACTTTCTTCAGACAATTCTAAGACTTTTGCTTATTAATCTAAAATTAAAAGGGTCCAAACAATACTGAACCTTCACTATACAAAAAAAAAAATCATTAAAAAAAATAAAATAAAAAATAATAATAGTAATAGTAATTTTATCTTCTACAGAAAAAGTAAGTCCTAAAGGTGTGTCATGCAGTACTCTAAAATATAAGCTAAAACATTTTCAGGAAAATTGTTTGACGTAAACAAATATCACATTTAGCAGATGCCAAAGTGTTTACAGAAATGACAAATGCACAAGAGAAAACAATGTGAATGCCAAAAAAAAAAAAAAAAATCTTACCTTTCGATGTTGATTCAGATTTCAATAAATCTATGCTGGCATAGGCACCGTTCTCTGGGGGAGGAGCGTTGGAGGAGGACAGGAGAAGCTCATCATGAGCGTTCACAGGCCGTAGATTGTCTCTCAGGTCTAGGGCTATGTAGTTCAGGCCATTCTGGTGTTGCACAGGTAGAGTCCTTGCAGACCTCACAGAGGGGGATTTGGCTCTATCTGAGGAGGTTCCTGGGGTTACCTCGCTGCCGGATGTCACACCGTCAATCCAAGTGCATTCAAAGTTTTGACCCTTGCTGCGGCCCACCTGCTGAGCCCCACTATTGCTAGGCAAGGTGCCAATGGCATCTGGGCCACTTCCATCTGACGCTCCAGATGATGTGACAAATGTCTCAGAGCTGTGTCTCCGCCTGCCTTGGGGATCAGCACGGATAACCTTGGGCTCAGTTGGGGGGCTTAAGGGGAAAAACTGTTGCTCAAGAACACACAGGCGCTCAAGCATAGCCGTGGGGCTCTTAGACTCTTCCTCAGCCCCAAAAGACATTTCTGTGTAGTCATCAGGCTTACCCACTGCCAGCCCGCTGCAGTGGGACGATGAGGAGGGCCGGATATATGAAGGAGGATTCCAGGGAGCCACTAGAGAGGGCCGCGGGGACCGACTCTTTGGTGGTAGGCCGTCCACCTCCACACTCATGTAGTCCTGTGGCAGGGGGGACCTGCGCTGCTCATGGTTGCTAATGGGGGTTGAGGGAGAGCCTTCAGCAGATAACAGGCTGGCAGAATATGTGGGCCGATCCCCATGTTCAACATTTATGTATTCTCCAGGGCTGGAAGGCCGCACTGCTACTTCACCTGCTCGAGCAGAGCCATGCAAACTGCGCCGTCCCAGTGGCAGACGATTCGGCCGAACACGGCGATCTGTGAAGCCATTATGCTGAGACGATTCAGAGGGTGGGCACCTGCTGCTGCGATCTGGGGTGGCTGTGGGGGACATGTAAACTGGTGTCACTGGGGAACTCATAGGGACATAATCATCATGGTCAGACTGGGTTCTGGATGGAGCTTTGTATGAGCGAGGGAGGGAAAAATATGGACTGTAGGATTTGGGGACAGGAGGAGTGGTCAAGGCATAATAGTTCTCAGTGGAAACCTTTTGAGCATTAGCTGTGGAGCTAGTCTGAGACATGTCCATGTATTCTGCATTCTCAGTGCGTTCTGGGGCTCTCCGTCCCTCTGCTCGTCTGCTTGTGTCAGGACTGGACAGAACAGGGGAGTCAGTGGCCCCACTCCGACCAGGGTGCATCATCATATAGCCGTGAGGGTCCATGTGCTGGAGAACATTTATAGCAGAACTTTGGACTTTTGGAGAAGCGGAGAGGAGGATATTTGGTTGCATAGGCATGTAGTCTGCATCACTACTGGAGGGCAGCACACCTGCCATCATGGGCATGTACCCATCATCCTTAGACGCATCTGCAGGCCGCAGGCTAGGGGGCCGGTCCTGGCTGTGTTCAGAACTGGAGCTGTAGTCAGAGCAGAGGGAGGAGGAGGTAGAGACAGTTTGGGCACTGCCACTCCAGCAGCTACTCTCAGCCACAGCCTCGTCCAGCGAGAAGGTGGTCTGGGTCATCTTCTGATAAACAGCCACTCCAGCAGCACTAGCACCCCCAATCTGCCTGGAGAAGGAGGGTGTCCTCCTCCTTAAAGACCCCGGACGGGAATCTTCATCTGCGCTCTCATCTCGGGTCGCCTCAGCTGCACTCGTCCCGAACACATCACGATTCCAGCCCATAGCCATGTAGTCATTAAGGCAGTGCTCCTCCCGAATGGGTGGCGTGTTTCCCAGGGAGTCAGGGGTGTTGCTGCGTACTCTGAAGTAACGGAAGTCTCCAGGGCTCGAGCCATACTCGTCAGACGAGTTGAAACCTCCATCACTTGGGGATCCACAAATAGATGCGCTAGAGGGGCGGGTGATGGTGTCGGACACAGAGCCATGCCCACTGCTGCTGGACACACTGATTGGACTGGTGGTCGAAGGAAAGTGTGACACCGGCAGCGAGGCTGAACGGGCATGATATGTGGAGCCCGGTGGGGCACGAATATAGCGGGCCCCAGCCCCACTGCTACTTTCTTGTCGGCTCAGGTTAGCACGGGCTGTGTTGAGATGAATAAGGCTACCTGTCACTGAGCTATAGGGGCGGTTCATTGTGCTCTCTCCCTCACTGGATGTGCGAAATCGGTACCCACTCACTCCACTACTCTTCCTGCTTGGTGGTGTGCCCACCACAGACTCAGTCCGAGACCGCCGCTGAAGCCCCGTCTGGCTGGGCGGGAGGTTGCCCAGGTGTCGCCGTGTGGTGATGAAACCCATCGGGTTGGTGCCAGAAGACTGGCTTTTGCTTCTGGGCCTGAACTCAGCATACGCTTTCAGTGCCTTCATAGTCTCTAGAATAGTCTCATGCATGTTCTGAGCCACCACAGAATCATCCACCTGCATCCAAACCTCCCCAGGCCCAATAGAAGAAGAGCGGCCCACTTCAATAAAGAAAAAGCTCTCTGAATGGCCACAGCGTCTGATGTTCATCAGCTGCAAGTTCACACAGGGCGTTTCAGAGTTCAGCTTCACCAGGTGGATGCTCTTGGCAGACAGACAGAGCCTATAAACGCCGGTTAAATTCTTCGTCTGACCCAAGCCCTTTGGCTTAACATTGACTTGCCACACCTCCTTAAAGTCGGTCCCCGGGGTCACAGTACCGTATCCATCGTCAATGTCCTCCGCGTCCAGGTGTCCCCTCTTCCTCTCACTCATGAGCTCGCTCAGCGCCTGGTACCACTCCTCCTGCTCCTGCTCATTCTCAGCCACTATGGCGAAATATTCATCCTTGGTATACAGAGCAATAAGATGTTTATTCTTAGAGTCGGCTCTTTTATTCACAGTGAAGCACTGGTAGAGATAGATCACTCTTTTGGGGGGAGAGGCGCCGGCTGGGGCGGCAGCAGCTGAACTCGAGCGCAGCGTGTTTCGAAATTTCTTCTCGCTGTCATAATACTCCAGTCTGCTCGGCCCCACATGACTCGACGCCCGCAAGACGAAAAACCTCTTGTGGCCGTGTTTCTGCTTTCTCAGATAGCCGCACTTCCTAATGTCGTCCACCACAGCGGAACTGGTGTTCACAGCAGGGGAGGCTGAGGTAGCGTGTGTGTTGCCCGCAGCAGAGTTATAAGAGGACGAAGATACTTTCCTCGCCGGAGACTCCAGGTGCTGCTGCTGTTGATGTTGTTCACTCGGCGGATGAAAAGCAGCGCCGCCGCCGCCGCCATCCAGCACGGAAGGGGGTTCCCCGACGGAGGTGTCGCCGTTCGCCGTTGCAGCTGCAGCTTTAGTCCCGATAGCCCGCTGTTGCGTTTCCAGCATCAACATAGCGGCTTTGCCTTCTTGGTAGTTCGCGAAATTTGCCATGAGAGAAGAGGTAACTGACTTTACCTCAGGCTTACAGACTGAGACCCCATGTTTGTTTGGGGGGGACCGAGGCTCAGGCGACGCGCTTAAGTCTTTTCGGTGTTGCGCTTCTTTCGGCCGCCGCGTGAAAAGCAGGTATTCGAGCCAATGCTGCTCGAGCTCAATGCCAGCAACTGCAACATGACCACATTTACCCGATCTATTATCGGCAGATCCTCCTAGCGGGCTACCAATCTGCTCCTCGCGCCCTGTGTACACTACGGAGCGCAGCACAAACAACACATGACTCGTGCGTCATTCGCATGGGGGCGGGAGAATGCGCCCGATTGAGCGAAACGTGTGATTGAAGATTCACGCGACCAATCACTATTTAACATTTCGGTGCACGTCAATGTGACCGACCAATGGTTACACTCGGAGTTTCATTGAACTAGCAAGCTGACGCCCGGTGATTGATAAGAATTTTATCCAATGAGATACCGCAAAGCAATGTACGTAGTGAAATGCCGAGCGTTCATTGGCTGCGTTATGTGACTGACATGTCATCCATCCTATCGAAAGCCTTTCAAAGTTCCTCGCTCAGTGTTGTTTACTCCGTTCTGATGCTTATCGCTTGTTTTCCACTTACTGTAGTCGATTATGTCTAATTACCTTTGTTACATGTTTGCGAAACATCAATGCATACATCCGTTTATCTCATTATTATTGCAATTTGACTGTGACAGGTATTTTAACACAAGCACTCCGGATTTGCTAGTCGCAGTGTGTTGCAGTACAGTAACAGCTTCTGCTTCTCGAAGGTGTTTTGAAAGTGAGTGTTGAGATTTATAAGGTTAATTTGATTTATCTTAAAACTTTAAGGCAAGCAGGATTTTTTACAGTGTATTTGCTGTTATGGTCATACTAGTGCATAAACTCCTCATGTCAACCCCTAAAAGGTGACTTGACGTTTATCGCTCGTGGACATGCATTGAAACAAAACATAAATAAAATATGTGAGTGTATATATATATATATATATATATATATATATATATATATATATATATATATATATATACTCACGGCTCACAATTTTGTTTGTTTGTTTACGTTTTGTTTTTGTTTAGTTTTTTGTACGATTCTAAAGTTATAGTAAGTCATAGTAAACATTCTCTACGTTTTTTCATACTATTAAAAGGGTGGCTTTAGACTTTCTAAAGACAAAACTTACAGATTCAAGCTTATTATTATTATTATTATTATTATTAATATTAATATTATTATTATTATTAAAGTAATGAATGACGGGCTTTAAAACTACAACCTTTAATTCCATTCTTTCTCAAACCGACTGAAGTTTGTCGACAAACTTTTCAGTTTGATAAAGACTTTGAAAATTAGAAGGAGCATTGAGAGGTTTTGAAAATGTCAATTATTTCAACAATAATAATTCCAGTTTAAGGTTATGAATGCCTGAATTCTCAAATGTTCTCTGCTGTTGAACAGAAAAGTAAAAATCGATAAGGAGTTGCTATGAAATAATTTTGAGAGGCAATCGATTAGAAAATATGTTTTGGTGAAAATGTTGTGAGGATAAATGTTTATTTTGACATCTCTGTAGTAATCAAATTTCCCAGAAATGGGTTGCAGCTGGAAGGGTATCCGCTGCGTAAAACTAATGCTGGATAAGTTGGCGGTTCATTCCGCTATGGCGACCCCAGATTAATAAAGGCACTAAGCCGAAAAGAAAATGAATGAATGAATGTAGTAATCAAAACTGAATATCATGAACATAATTTGAGGTTAAATTTGCCTTAAAAAGATGTTTGGTATACATTGACGTCTCAAACACTCCTTTATATGGTTATTATTATTTAATGTCAAAATGTAACCTTAAATATAAAATACAGGAAAGAGCAAACCAGAGTAAACTTTACTTTGTTTAATTAAACAACTGGCATTGTAATTACACTGAGAAGAAGCAGGACTAGTCCATAAATATTATTAAAATCATATATGTAAAGAACGGGGTGTAATCTTTCTGTGAGTTGATGAGCAGGTTTGTTCTGTCAGGTAATCTGGTTAGCGGTGACCTGTGGCCCTGCAGTCTTATGTATGGTCAGTGCTGGATAATCCACACAGGCCATGATAATGTAGGTCGCCATCTGCTGCGTTTACTGACACAATAACAAGAGGGCACTGTTTTACCGTTTATCGCCGCTGTGGCATTTCTATTGCATCTCAGAGAAAATGCTTTCAACAACACATCAATTGCACTTCTGTATATATTTATACAGAATTATATATATTATTATTATTACTTTTACAGACCATTAAGTCAATATTTTAAACATATTTTTAACATGAATTTTCTACAAATATATATGCAGTACCATTCAAACTTTGAGGTCAGTAAAAAATAATATACATTTTTTTTCTATTTATTGTTCACTTTAAAACTAACACCACAGTTCATATACAAAACCTACCATACTAAGTAACACAAGGGTTTTCCACAGATATTATAAGAAATGCTTCTTGAGCAGTTTATAAAAATTGTAATTATTCATAATCCACAATATTAATGTTTTTCCCCCCAGTGTTTCTGATGAACTAACTGCTGCCTTTGTTAGCTTTCTTCATTCAAAAACATTAAAATACCTTTACCAAAGCTTGGAGCAGTACATATATTCATAATCCTTTTTTTCAGTAAATCTAATTATATCTACAAATAATACAGATTCACGCATTGTATTGCAGTATTTTGATATTTTGCTCCAAGTTGTTTTTATGGATATTGGATTATAATAACAGATATGTGAAAAACACTTCTTTCTCACAAACAAAACAAATATCTTTTATCACATCACTCAAATCTCCAAGTAAATCTGAACACATATTATCAAAGGTAACAATATTCAGATCACCACACTGTAAAAATAAAGTTTATTTATTGGAATCAAATGCTTCCATAAAGCAACTGTGATCATTTATACTAGTGTATGCATTTGGTGTAGTAGCCTGTTTTTTGGTTTTCAAAAATTCTTTTACTTCCATGTTGTATTTTTCCGCCTTGTTATTATTTTAGTTTATTATATTTTCTTTCTGTTCTTAACATAAGCTTGCCTAAAGGGACTACAAATAAACATTAGCCAGTGTTGGTTAAACCTGGAATGTTTAACATGCTGTTTGTACTATTAATGTTGTCTTTTATTTAATAAATAAATAAATAAAAACATGCATTTAAATAATTCTTCACACCAAGAAAACTGTTCAAGAACTGTTTAACCCTTATGTACTGCTGGGGATGTCTTAATTTGGCTTTGTTTTAAATTAAATGCTTTGGATTAAAAAAGAAAACTCAACAATCCACTCTGGGCAAATTTACTACCCTTTCGTTATGTTTTGGGATGAAAACATCCACTAAATTAAACTGCTGTAAAAATGCATCAGTTTAGTATTTCTTTTCACTTTTTTTTTTTGCATAAATCTGTTAATCAGCCAAAACTACTGAATTGTTTAGAAAATTACAAGATTATAGCTCTTTATTTGCTAAATTCATAAATGATGTCACTGATTTGGTGAAAAAACACACAAAATGACGTATTTTTAATAAAAAAAGTTGTTGTGGACTGGATTTTTTTAACCTTTTATCAAAGTCTTCGACATGTGAACATTGACTTTGATGCATTGTTTTTGATTAAATGATTTTTTTTCTCCAATTGTTTTTGCCCCATTGACTTCCATTATAACCACATTTTTCTTGATTACAAAACCATGACACCATTTACAGTAATCATGCATTTATGACTGTAGGTGGTTTTCCCTGTTTGCAAGAGGTAAAATGTGTAATGTTTTACTGTTGATGATCAGTTGGCACCTTTAACCCTTTAGATTTTTTCTGGATTTTGTTTGGAGTTTAACAGCAAATTAAATTAGTCTGTGAGGGTGTGAGAGTCAAAAATGCATCTCAGTTCTTAGAACTACATGGAGTAAACAAAAACAAAGACTGTATTTATGCACCATTAAATGTGGTTATAATGGAAGTCAATGGAGCAAAAACAGCCATCATTAGGGAGAAATTAATTAAATTAGGGAGAAAATATTAAAATCTGACAATGCATCAAAGCCAATGTTGTTACTAATTGTTCACATGTCCAAGACTGTGATAAAAGGGGGAAAAAAAACAGTTTACAATTGAAAATACATAAATTTGAGTGGTTTTTTTTCGCCAAATCAGTGTCAGTTTTTATGAATTCGACAATAAAAGAGTTAAAATCCTGTAATTTTTACACAATTTAGTTGTTTTGATCAGAACTGAGGTTGATTAACAGATTTATGCCAAAAAATAGAAAGAAATATTAATCTGATGCATTTTTACAGCAGTTTAATTCAGTGGATGTTTTAATCCCTAACATAACAAAAGGGCAGTAAATTTGAACAGTGCACAAGGGTTAAACACATAATTATTCTATGGCATCCCTGTAAAAATGGGATTTGGAAGCTTTATTTAAACATGCCCCACATTACTACCCAACATAAAGGAATAGCGCACCAAAAACTGTACATTATGTTATGATTTACTCACAAAAGAAGCAATTTGAAGAAAGCTGGAAACCTGTAACCATCCACTGCATGTTTGTTTGTCTCTGCTATAAAAGCTTTCTTTAAACTATCTTCTTGAGTGTTAGACGAAATAAAGAAACTCATAAAGGTTTGAGGGAGAGTAAATTATGAGTACATTTTCATTTATAAGTGAACCATCCCTATAGCAGTACAGTTATGTGGGCTTTTATCTCAATACTATATTTAATATTTCCTTCAGTCGACATGTTTGTTAAGAAGGATAATCTGCGAGTGCATGGTGTGAATTCACTGTATGTGTTGAGTCTTTGAGCCGGACCTGACACCCCTCTGCTTGTGTAATGGATTCCCACAGGGTAAATTTAGCTCCCTGCGAGACTTTGGTTATTTAATAAAAGTCCTTCCTGACTGTAGAGAACACAAATCTGGGGTTCCTCAGGCAGAAATGAAGCTTCAAGCTGAATTTGTTTACGTTAACATGACGAATGAGATAGACCACCAGCACTCAGAAAGGTTTATCTTACAAGAAGCTGAACTGGTTTGATACATTACAAGCTTATTCAGAGTGAATTCTCTACCTAAATGTGAAAGAGAGCATTCCCGGATGGATAAACTGTAGGTAAACTCTCCTCCTTCTGTGCTTTAAAAGAACACCCCACTTGATTTGGAAACAGACTCATTTTACAAGTAACCTACAGTTGAGTTTTAAAATGTTTTCATTTATCTAGCTGAGCACTTTTAGCTTAGCTTAGCATAAATCATTGAATCAGATTAGACCATTAGCATTTCTCTCAAAAAGGAAAATCTCGTAAATTTCATTTTCCTATAAGGCTTCACTCTATAGTCATATCATTGTGCCTGCTGCAGCTATGTTACGGCACAAAGTTTCTTGATTATTACACCAGAATGATAGTATAGTTCCTAACCATATTGACCTGGAAAATAGCTTGTATTAATGAAATTAACTTTTCATTTTCTGTTCATCTTTGTTACACCACAAAACTACAAAAAGTCAAGCTTTAAATCAGAAAATTATCAAAACAAAATTATATTTTGAACCAGATGCTAACGGTCTAATCTGATTTAATAATTTATGCTAAGCTAAGCTAAAGAGCTCCCGTCAGACCTGGAGATGGGCTTAATGGATTCAAAAATGGTAAAACTCATGTGTTTAACTCTAGAGTAGTTGTAAAATTGTCCAAAAAAATGCAGAGTGGCCCTTTAAATTGTTTCTTTAGAGCACAGGTGTCAAATCCAGTTCCTGGAGGGTCGCAGTTCTGCACAGTTTAGCTCCAAACCTGCTTCAACACACATAGCTTTGGGTTTCAAACAAGCCTGAACGACTTATTTAGTTTGATCAGTTGCTTAAATTAGTGTTAAAGCTAAACTGTGCAAAGCTGCAGCCCTCCAGGAACTGGATTTGACAGCTGTGCTTTAGGGTGTTCCTTTAAACATGCTTGTTTAGCTTGTTGTCCATTTCTCCACATTCAGTTTTCTTTTGCATGCAGGTGTGTTGTCAGAAAGGTAAAGGTTAAAGGTCATGATGGTGGATCATGACATTGCCCTCATCTGACAGGGTGAGCTGAGCCACCTGACGCACAGTGGAGATCTTCCTCACTGCTTTCTTGAGCATCACCTTAAAATCTTTTGATTCGAGGCTGTAAGACAGAAACACAAAGAGCGAAACACCATCTTAGTTGATCAAATACATCAAATGACATCACATTAAAAAAACAACAGCAGATAGGAGGATGTTTAAAAACACATACTTGACTGGATAGTTCACCCAAAAATTAAAATTCTGTCATCTTTTACTCAATCATTTACTCACAGCTGACACCCTTTTAAGTTCTGTTCAACCAACCAGAAGATATTTTGAGAAATGTTGTAAAATGACTTCCATAGTTTTTGTTTTTCCTACTATGGATGTCAATGGTAAGAGGTTTACAACAAAAACAAAAGCTTAATCTGGTTTGGAACAAGTAAAAGGTGAGTAAATGATGGCAGAACTTTAGCTTTTGAGTGAACTATCCCTTTAATTTAACCATTACATGTTAATCGCACTGGATGAAAAAACGTAAACAAATGAACCCATCACATTAGATTCACAGACTTAGTGGAAATGTATGAAATATATGTTTCATTACACGCGGGCTAATTAATTTTGCAATATTTTCATGCCAAACATGAACAAATCTGGACAATATGAAAATGTCACACTAATTTCACGCCTATTTATTTATTTGTTTGTTTGTTTGTTTATTTATTTATTTATGTATTTGTTTGTTTGTTTATCCATTCATTCATTTATTAATTCATTCGTTTAGAAAAGACCTTTACATTATATCTCATATGAGAGCAAAAAAATAAATCTCGTGAATATACAAATATAGTTTTGGCCTATGTTAAGACATGAAACATAAAACACTGAGAACAAACAAGACATTCAGAGCATGACAGAACACACAAGCAGAAACATAACAGCATGCCGAACATAGCCGACGATCCGTTTTGAAAATCTGAGGAGTGCCATCCAATCTGAAAGGAGAGAGCTTTTATAACCACTATCTTAGGCAAGTCACAAATCTTCAAGACCAAAAATAGCGGGTACAGAGTTACCAGAAATGATGACATCACCAAATCACACACAATTTATTTCATTTCGATTTAAGGTGTGCTGAAAGTACAAACGTCTAAACTGACAATCAACAGAGGTGAAACAACCGAAAAGATGACACGATGGTATCATTTGAGAAACATTACTTGAAAGTAGAAGAACTGAGTCTTGTTTATGGTTGGAGAATGAAGCCCAACCAAAATGATGAAAAATTGGCAACAGCTTCCCACACTGACTCTTCATGCCCCGTCCTCCCCCAACCTCTCTGTGCCACATCGAGTAATGTTATACATTCTCCATGCATAACATTACCTCAGTTTTTCTTCTTTGCAAGCTGTGCTTCTGCTTTCCGCTTCTTGTATGCGGCTATCTCCTCCATCTGCAAGCCATGAGCCATTTGCCTGAAAAATACATTAGAGAAGATAAACAAGAAGACAGACACACACTGTGGGACACAGGCCAGGGAAAGGCCTCGTCTTACCCTGACTTAAGCACGGGCGGCACGGGGAGTGGTTTGGTGAAGCCGTCCCTCCCGGTCAGCCAGTAGGTTTCCTCAATACGCTTTCCCTGTAGAGAAGCACAATGCAATTACAGTCTATTATTCAGATGACTGTTACATCCAAACTGGTGATCCTTTGTGGTTCTACAGCAAGCATGCATGTGTTTACAATGGAAAAACTGTAGTTAATTCTCCTAATAAACTCAAAGAGTTAGAGCAGGGGTCACCAAACTTGTTCCTGCAGATTTTATCTCCAACCCTAATCAAATTCACCTGAACAAGCTAATCAAGGTCTTACTAGGTATACTTGAAACATCCAGGCAGGTGTGTTAAGGCAAGTTGGAGCTAAACCCAGCAGTGACACCGGCCCTCCAGGACCGAGATTGGTGAACACTGAGGTAGAGTGAAATTTGTTCATATAACGTATAAACAAAATAATGTAACCCATTTAAGCAGCAAAGCTTACTATAACTATTAGGTACAGGCATATTATTGTCCTACATAATGTTGGACACACTTTACCCTACAATTGCCATTTTCACAAACAAAATGTGAAATTTAATTCATTCTTGATGTTTATTGCCATGCTATTTACATGGTTTAACTTCACCAACATGTACTGCATTAGCACTTACATTTTTTAAAACATTTTTGAGCATGACAACATTTATCGTATGCTTTTCAGAGCTGTACACTTACATCAAATATATCTATAAACTACGTTTGCATAACTTTTTGCAACACTTTAAAGTAAGGTTTAAGTAAAATGTGTTGCAAAAAATGTTCTCTTCGTTAAACATAACTAGGGAAAAATCTGAAAGTGAATTAAAATTTCACAAGAGGGCTAATAACTTGTCTTCAATAGTACATGGTTGCAAGCACAAAAGGCTGTCTCCTATTGGCTTCAATTTAATAACTTGCTCAAGAATGCTGGGCAGCACTCATAATTTAAATAAAATGGAACTTTTAATTATATATATATATATATATATTAGGGCTGTCAATTGATTAAAAAATTAACTAATTAATCCCACTTTTGTTTGTGTGATTTTGTGATTTGATTAATCACGAAAAGCCGCATTTATTACAGAAATAAAAACACAGGCATGTAAGAGCCATTTGAATTTTAAAACAATCAATGCCAATAACAAACAAAAATTATTTCCATGTTGGATTCTAAGTGAACTACAAAAAAATCCAAAATACAGGCATTGCAAATATGGAAATTGGAAAATTATAATAATAAAGTATTGAATACAAACAATTGTTTTCATTGTAAAGTTGTTTTGGAGTTGAGAACATTAATTATAAAGTAGAAACAATTTTGCTTAGTCCTCCTTAACATTAGCCAGTCCAGTCTGTTGACATTATCGGGTGACAACACACACACGCACGCACACACACACACACAGACAGAGAGACAGAGCGCACTCCCTTCAGATCATCCCCACGCACGACTACGGTTCTGAAAGTATGGCTGTATTTCTCAAGCAAGGATTCTGATACAGCAGCTGAAGCAGACGCTTTACAAGAGTTGCGTGTAGTGGAGGAAACACGTCAAACTTAATGAAACATTTGAGGGTGCTTGGAATCAACTTAGAGAGGAATGGGCTGTCTTTGACAGCTTGCGACATCATCTGGCACTTTCACTGAGTACATTTACATGATCCATGTTATCCATATTATCCTTTATCCATATTCCTTTGCTCATTAAACACACGCAGGGCCGGAGCAAGCTGAACTGGTGCTCTAGGCGAACGGTGATCATGCCTCCCTCAACCCAAAAGTGAAAAAGAAAGTGACGGTTTGGGGATGAAAGAGAGGATCGGGAGGGAGGGGGTAGGTGTCGCGGATTAAAGTGAGGACCGGGGGTTCGCTCACTATTCTGCCGCCCTTGTCGGCCTCCTAGGTCACCTCTATGGACGCGCCGACCATAAACACACGTCGGCCACAACAGGAAATAAAAAAAAACTGCCACTGCGTTAAATGCAAATATATATATAATTTTTTGGTTGAGATGGGGGAAGTAATTAAAGTGGATTCAAATAAATATTTAATAGACAAAAAAGATTTAATCATAGATTGGTACTGTAAATGAAAATCTGCAGTTTTCTTCATATATATTTGTTTATTTGTTTACATTTTTTCTGTTCTCTTAGCTTCTTTTCTTTCCTTGAGTGTTTTTTAAATAACAATGTACTGTATGTTTGGCTCTCTTAACAGGAAAGCTCAGAGCTCACCTTGAGTTCAGTTCTGGCTCTCAGCTCTACTTTGTACCCCAATTTCAGCTCCATCAGGATTTTCACTGTACTTGAATGGATGTGGATTCTGTATGCTGCAAACACACACACACATTTGTCTTATTTTAAATTATTACCAGCAAAGCAAATTAAACAATTAAGGACTGTCACTGAATTGCAAATATAATGGGTCACACTTTATTTTGATGGTCCGTTTGTTGAATTTAAGTTACAACTAATTCTC
>CAIGQQ010039723.1:377412-401234 GCA_903798035.1 Danio albolineatus | reverse complement strand
ACTAAACTGTGCAGAGCTGGGGCCCTCAAGCAACTGAGTTTGAGACCTGTGGCTTAGTCTCTTTCTTAATCTGGGGTCACCACAGCAGAATGAACTGCCAACTTATGCAGCACCTGTTTTACGCTGCGGATGCCCTTCCAGCCGCAACCCATCACTGGGACACATTCATACACACTCATTCACACACATCCACTAAACACAATTTAGCTTACCCAATTCACCTATACCACATGTCTTTGGACTTGTGGGGGAAACCGGAGCACCCGGAGGAAACCCACGCAACCACAGGGAGAACATGCAAACTCCACACAGAAATGCCAACTGACCCAGCTGAGGCTCGAACCAGTGACCTTCTTGCTGTGAGGCAATCGTGCTACTCACTGAGCCACGGTGACGCCCACATTTACATTCATTCATTAATTCATTTTCCTTTGGCTTCTCTATTTCAGAGATTGCCACAGTGGAATAAACCACCAACATATTTGGTGTACTGGGAAACAACCATACACTCTCACAGTCAGTCACTACGGCCAATTTAGTTCATCCAATTTACTTATACTGCATGTCTTTGGACAGTGGGGGAAACCGGGGATAGCACAGGGAGAACACGCAAACTCCACGCCAACTGGCCCAGCTGTGACTCGATCCAGCAACCTTCTTGCTGTGAGTGCCACCTGTTACACGTTTACAATAATAATAAAAAAAATAATTGCTACCTCAAATTTTTAAGTAATTTTGAAAGTCTTTCAGCTAGCATTATGCTAAACTGACTTAAAACATCAAGTTAAATTTGGGGTTGTTTAAGAAAGGAAAGTGTGCATTCACGTTTGTAGTTTGGTTGGCTTGGTTGTATTCCAGAGCAAAAAGGAAAATATGTTATGATAAATGTGTTTAGTTCTGTTTATTTAGCATTCACAGTGTGATTTTAAGACAATAACAAAAAATGATGGGTTTTTTTTTGGACAGAACATACTGAACATCCAAAACATTGTGTTCTGGGCTAAATGTATTTGTTGTACAAGTATGCATGTGGTGACCTTTTTACTTTGTAGTGACTTTTTAACTTATTAGTAAACTGTGTAAAGAATTCAAAATCGGGGGATGCAACTTTTTTAGACAGCTGTAATTGGCAACAGGTCAAAGTGATTGTACTTTCTGTCCTTTTTAGGATCACATCCTGAAACTTCACATCTCATTTTTGTTATGTTTTGATGTTTTTGGTCCATGTTGCATTTATTTTGCGGTCAAACCACACAGACACCAAAGTCTGCTTATACGCAGGCTCAATCACACCAATCCAACTTGACAAATGTGAACACAAGTGTCTCATGCTTACGCAGTCCTGTAGACTCCATTCTGGAAGCAGTGGTGACGGTGTCCCCGAACAGACAGTACCGCGGCATGGTCAAACCTACTACACCTGCCACACAGGGACCTAAAAAGACAGAGTACAAAACAAGAATCTAAAAACTTTTAATATCAACTTTAACCAAACAGCACGGATCAGCCTGACCTGTGTGAAGTCCTATTCGGATGCGGACTGGGACATCAGGCATATGTCTCATCCTGAAGGTGCCAACAGCACTCAGGATATCCAGGGCCATGTTTGCAATCTCAGCTGCGTGTCGGTTGCCATTGGGAACGGGAACACCTGATGCCACCATGTAAGCGTCACCGATGGTCTCCACCTGCAGGCAAGAAAAACAGACATGCAATTGTTAACTAAATATTTTTGAAGTTACACTGCATTCCATTGGGACGGATTCATATCTGTGCCATCCCAAGTGATAGCTTTGAAGGGAATAGTGCATAGGGATGAGCCTTCTCAATGGAATGCAATCCCAATCAACCCAATATCAATCAATTTGTACGGGCAAAAACATAATTGGTGACCAAAGCTGTTCCTTCTAGTCCTTCTAAGTGGCCAATTTTAAGCATTTCGGTTTGGAACGATACCTCAATATGGCAGCCATGACTATTTTCACTCCATGCCCATCAAAATGTCGATAAATCCCAAGTGGAACACACAATTACACTCTAAAAATGCAAATTTGAGCAAAATATGTACAAATAGCTCTGGGATATATAATTTTTAAACTATTTTTAACTCGACCCAAATTAAACGACCCAAACGTAATTTCAGAGTGGAATGATAATGATTTAACAAATGTCAAAGGACATGACATTTGCAATGACTGCAAACAATAAAGTTAATAAACTTTTACAATTTTCCTAGTCTTACCTTGTAGACGTCATGATTGCCAATTACAGCATCAAAGGTTGTGTAAAGATCATTGAGGAGGTCGACCACCTCAATGGGCTCGCTGTTGGCTGAGATCGTGGTGAAGCCAACGATATCACTGAAATAGAGACTGACGCTCTCAAAATGCTCTGGTTCAACTGTAGTGCCGAGCTTCAGAGCCTCTGCCACCGACCTACAGAAGATTAGATAACACAAACAAAAAAGACACTTTTAAACATATATATCAGAATCAGAATCAGTTTTATTGCCAAGTGTGCTTCACACACAAGGAATTTGCTTTGGCTACAGAAGCTTCCAGTGTACATAAAGTGACAACACAGAATAAATATAAAAAAAGATTAAACAGAGATGCAGTCAGTCCAACAAGATCTGGATGTTGAGATGTATGTACAGATTTGTTATAAATATACAGGTTATAAAGTGCTGTGTACAAATGCGTAAGGAGAAGTATTGCATCGTATATTGTTATAAGGTGCTGTGTACAAGTGAATATGAGAAAGTATTGCACGTTTATTGCACAATAGGAAAAATATTAACTGTTCATGAGGTAGATGGCCTGAGGAAAGAAACTTTTCCTATGTCTGGCTGTTTTTGTGCTTGGTGCTCTGTAATGCCGGCCAGACAGTAACAGTTCAAACAGGAAGTGTGTGTATATATATATATATATATATAAGAAGAAACTAGTAAGTTAACAAATGCAGTACCAGAACGAAATCAAGGAGACAGTACAATATTATAAGTTTGTTCCCCAACAGCTATATATATATATATATATAGTTACTTATGTATTACTGTAAGCTTTATTGTTCCCTTTTTGAATTTATTCTCCAGATAAATTCAACATATATACCCCACCACACACTTAAAACAAACATTAAACAACATTAATAGTACTAAAAATACAGCAGCTACCCCTTCCCATTAAAATTCAGCAAATCAATAGCACAAGGAACAAATGAAAATTGAAATCTCTTGGTCCTTGCCAAAGGGACCCTATACCAAGATTCTGAGGAAAGGATTTGAAATTAACAAAAAGAGGATGGTATATGTCAGATGATGAGCTTTCTTTAACGCCTGAATTTCATACTAATTGGATAACCCCGGGAGTTTCGCCGCTAATGCTGCAGGTATTTAAAACCATAGACAGTGAGTTCTTCTGTTTTACTTATGATAAGGTTAAAATGATAAGGTTAAAACTGATTCTACATAAGCCTTATATAAAGCAACCTTCAGAGTCCTATCAATATTAAACTTTGCTAATTTGTTGGCCTGTCCAGCATAGTCTTTCAGTATTTTCATTAAAATTAAATGTTTTAGCAATAACAGTACCTAGGTACTTTGACTAATTCAATCTGATGATTATTAACCATCGTACCTATAACTACTTCCTGCTATATGTATTAGGTGTCAGGTAAGCCTGGGACACACTGATCCGACATCAAAGAGCTAACGGCAACAAACACCAACTGTGATCACTGCCAAAAATGCTCTTGTCTTGTTTCTAGTCCAAATATCTAAAACATTGCATTGTTTTCAGAAATAATGTCAAAATTAAGCGAGTTTTTCCTTAAAACATCCTAAATAATCTGTTAATAGGGTGAGCAAAATAATCTTATTTCATAGCGAAAGCAAGATAATTTAGCTTACCCCATTGGCAGATTATTTAGTCGTTATCTGCCAAATACTCTAATTTTGCATTGCATGTGAACACGTTCAGTTGTGTTATAGCAGTTTATTCATGTGCCTATGTCTGGTCTGGTGATGACATTACACATATCAGCTTATTAAGCATAATCAGCTTAAGAACATTCATATAAACACACTCACTGTGTATATTACTTGATGAATACTCAGAACTAAAAGCATGGTGCTTGAGGAAGTTCAGCAATAGTGCTTAATTTTACAGAGAATTACTCTACTTGTACTTTGTAGAACTTTTTCATGGTCAAAAAGCAGCATTACACACTAAAGGAAGTGAAGCCATTACTGTGACTGTGAATCTGATGCTTACGGGGGCAACATTTGTGTCAGGAGTTTCTCTGTCTTTTGTTTCTCTATTTCCAGCTCCTCAGTCCTTTCCCTGATCAGCTCCTCCAGGTTGGAGGAATATTGCTCCAGCATTCGCAACATGGAGTCTATGATGTTGGTCTTTTTCCCTTTATTAACATTCTTGAACTGTGGAGAGAAACAGAGTGAGATTTGGAAAGGCTGAGCACATAAGTATAATGATCTCTAAAATCATACCAACAGCTTAGCATTTTGCTACGGTATTTGTCTCTTCTACTTGCTGATGTAAACACTTGAAAACAAGATGAAATACCTACTCTTGTGAAATTGTTTTAAAAATATTTTAAAGTAATATAAAACCTAGCACTGTCGCCTCACAGCAAGAAAGTCGCTGATCCGAGTCCTGGCTGGGCCAGTTGGCATTTCTGTGTGGAGTTTGCATGTTCTCCCTGTGTTCACGTGGGTTTCCTCCAGGTGCTCAGGTTTCCCCAAAGACATGTGCTATAGGTGAATTGGATGAAGTAAATTGTATGAAGTGTATGAGTATATGTGTGAATTAGAGTGTATGGGTGTTTCCCAGTAATGAGTTGCAGCTGGAAGTGCATCCGCAGTGCATATACAGTATACTGGAATAGTTGGAGGTTCATTCTGCTGTGGCGACCTCGGATTAATAAAGGGACTAAGTTGAAAAGGAAATGAATGAATGAATGAGTTGGAGGTTCATTCTGCTGTGGCCACCTCTGAAATGGAGACTAAGCCAGGGGAAAATGAATGAATGAATGAATATAAAACCTGTGGTAACAATGTGGAAAGTTGTAAATGGTTTAGTTGCATTATATGTCATTTTACTGAAAAACAAAACTGATGATTTTGGAAAGTAAAAGCTGTGAACAATGAGGTTTTACCATTTTACATAAAACGGAACACAGTTAAAGGTTATTTCCACCTCATAATATTACAGATAACTCAATAATCTGTTTAGCTTCTTCTCAGTTTCGATGTCAAGATTGTGTACTAGGGTGTTTTGTGTTTAGATTTCATGTTTTTAAATGATTATTTATTTATAACTTAAGTGTTGTGCATTAGCCAGATATTAAATGAGTACTGTTCTTTTCTGTGATGGATAGTGACCCTGTGGCCTTCTGTTATATTGTTCAATTTCATGTTTTTAAGTTAATATTTATTGCAATTTTAGTGTTGTGCATTAGTCTGATGTTAAATAAGTATACTGGCCTTGTCTATGGTGAATCGTGACCATGTGGCTTTCTGTAATATTTTTGTGTTTAAATTGACATTTTAAAGGAGACAAAAGGCTAATTTTTTTAAAGGTAATTAATATATTAAAGAAATATATATAATATATATATTGGATTGGAAAAAATACAAGATTCATGTGGAAAACCTTTAGTAGCAGTATTATGTACATTAAACAGTTGCAAACCCGAACCACAACTGTCAGATTTTTGCCATAAATTAAACAGGAATTTTTTAAAGCATAACATTATAAGAATAGCATCATGGGATGGGACATTACATTATAGTTTAGTTTTGCTGATATTCACCTGGTCAAAGATTTCATCAAATGTGGGTCTTTTCTCTGGCTGTTCATTCCAGCACTGCTTCATAAGTTGAATGCACTCCATCGGAGCATGATCTGGAGATACAATCGGGCGGCACATTGGCGGAGGCTTCCGGATCTTCTGGACAATTTCTATATAATTAGGACATACAAGAACATAGTAAAAGTACTATAAGGAATTTCTCAACAATCTAGAAATATAGCCATGCATAGCTATAAATCAGCGGTATTCAACAGAGAAAGCTAAAGTAAAAATGTCAAATCAACTCAAGTCATCTTTATGTCACAATTTGTCACTTTTGTGATGGAAAGGTTAGAAAGCAAAGTTGGACGGTTTAATGGGGTGGTACAGGGAGAGGACCATGAGTTGGCATTTCAAAATTGGGATGCATAAAGCACATTTGGTGTCCACACGGTTACTGGCATTGGCAAGTCGTCTCTTTTATTACTATAGAACTTTACACAAAGCAAACCGAGTCAATACCAAAATCAGGTATGAAGTTTCATCCTTGTGAAACAATTTAAATTCAAAATGTTCACTGAAAACATTCAGATTGCATGAGAAAGTAACTAATTATAAACATAAATATGAGTATTTATATTATTATTTCTACTTTAGTCTGCTTGAAACTGGTCAAAAATCATGAGCATAAAGCAATTATTCAATTGGCAGCTGCAATTAAAGGGATAGTTCACGCAAACTGAACATTTTGTCATTATTTACTCACCCTTAACTCATCCAAACCTTGAGTTTCTTACTACTGTTGAACACAAAAGAAGATATTTTAAAGAAAGCTGGAAGCCGGTGATCTTTAACTTCCATGGTATTTGTATTTCCTACTATGGTTGTCAATGGTTACCGGTTTTCAGCTTTCTTCAGAATTTCTTTGTGTTCAACAAAAGAAAAAAAACAACTAATAAAGGCTTGGAATTACTTGGGCCTTTGCAAACAGTGGGGTTTTAACTATCCCTTTAACTTTATTCATAATGGAGAGTAGAAAAAAACAATTCAATTATTTTAAAAAGCAAACGTGTTACATAAATATTATATGTCAGTTTTTTGCTTTATAAAATCTGTAAGAAAATATACAGCAGCTTTAATATGAAAGGAAATAGTCAACGCTGATAGCCTAGTAGGCAGTGGGCTGACATATAGCACAACTGTGCTGTGGGCATCCCACACTGTAAAATAATGTGGCAGACTTAAACATTTTTAGTTGAATCAAACGAACTTTTCTCATCAGCTCAACTTATATCAAACAAATTGACTAAAAATATTATCATACTTATTAAATATACATATTAAAATAAGTTAAACCAACATCAAAATATTTGGTGTCTTGACTTTTTGTCATAAAATCTTGTACAGCGTATGTACGAGTCCCGAATCGTGGACCTTTTCTGATCCCATTCCCCACCCTCTAGCACTTCACTTCTTGTGAGTATACTGTCCTTTCATAATAAAACCAAAATGCCAATGTGTGTGTGTGTGTGTGTGTGTGTGTGTGCATGTTATATGAGATGAGTTTACCATCAAAAGTATTCTCCAGCATGCAGAACGGAGGCCCTCGCATGACCACTTCTTGCATGATGATTGAGAAGCTATACACATCGCCTGAATGTGTGCCATGCAGACCTGGGTAGGACCCTCTCAGTATCTCAGGGGCCGTCCACAGCAGGTCTGAGGGTTTAAAATAAATTCATATTTTATTGGGTATTAAAAGAATGTGGAAATGCTCATTTAAAAAAAAAACCGATGACAATAAACTTTACCTTCAGCTGGTGGTTCAATATAAGGAAACCGCTGTGATTCTAACACCTCGTTGTAGCCATAGTCCGTGATTTTGAGCACAAAACGCCCATCAACCACACAGTTCCTGGATTTCAGCCTGCCATGGCAGACGTTCCTGTGGTGGAGGTATTTCATTCCCTGCACGCCAATCAGAAATACACACAAACTTACATGTGACATAATTGCCATTCTATATTAATCATCTACACTCCAGATAATAAATAACAAGGTTTCTTCACATAGGCTAAGTTAAAGTTCCATGAAATTAAAATAAAGTTTTATATATGTTAGTATCAGGATATCTATATACTAGTGTGCTCCAAAACAGTTAAGAAGATCTGAACCTGATATAAATATGTAGGGCTTGCAGTTTGTCACTTCTGCCTAAATGGATCATTTTTCAAATGGATTGGATTTTTCATGCCACCTCCCTCATACTTCAGTTTCTCATCAAATCCTGACCAATCAAAAGCTCTCTAGTATCTGACATAGCTTGGCTTTATAAGGTTCCAATCAGCATTTCAAATACACACACATGACTTTCTTTGTCATTCCCCCGGACTGTAAGCCTTGAAGGGCAAATGTTTAATTTATTTCATGATGCATATAAATTAATAAATATAATCCAATAATTCATATAAAGCATATAATTCAATAAATATGACCATATTAATGCCATAAAATAAACATCTGCACTGGACAATATATTTAGCACAACCTTGTATGCTTAATTTAAACAAGAAAAATATTCATCCTAAAAGATTAAATAAACGTTCCAGAAAGCAAAAATTTAACTTTCACAAACATCAACATATTGTTACAACACTAATTTAAAAATTTTGTCTATTAAATGAATAAGCAGACCGATTGTATTTCTTGAAAAGTAATGCTTCAATTAATGATCTGCCAGATAGAACCTTACATTAATTCCAAGCAGAAATGACTGTTTAGGGTTAGAAAGTTCTATCTGCATTTGCCCTGCTTGTTTTACCCCAACTTGCAAATCAAAGAGAATTTTGACATTTACATTTAGAGTACGTTAGGATCTCTGTCATGTTAATATATGAAAGAGAACTGTTACACACATATTGTTTGCTATATGGAATGCAGAAACTTTGAAGCCCAATATCTCAAAAACATTTAGCACGTAGATAGAACCTTATAATTCCAAGGCAGCGTCACTGCTATGTGAATGTATTCAAAAGTGCTCTAAATAATCCACTCATAAACGCACTATTAATCAGAATTCAAGATATCTTAATGGCACCTCTGTTTCACCTTTGCTTTGTAAATTTGGTCATAAATGGCTATAAGGCATTATTAACGGGCTGTACTTTAAATTCAGCCAATGACATTCCCAGTATTTGAATTTGAAGTTATTTATTTAACAGGGATATGTGAATACAAGGGTATTTGGGTGTTTCCCAGTGTTGGATTGTGGCTGGAAGGGCATCCGCTGCGTAAAACATATGCTGGATAAGTTGGTGGTTCATTCCGCTGTGGCGACCCCTGATAAATAAAGGGACTAAGCCGAAAAGAAATTAACTGATGAACATGGACGTGCACAAAAATACATTGACCTCAAAAGGAAAAATGCATTGTGCCAGGTTTAAGCTAAGTTGCTATTTTCCACCTGCAGTCCTTGGACAGGTAATCTTTAAACAATAATAAAAAAACTAAATAAAATAAAATAAATATAATAATAACGATGATAATAATAGTAATAATAATAATAATAATAATAATAATAATAATAATAATAATAATGATGGCGCCACGGTGGCGTAGTGAGTAGCACGTTCGCCTCACAGCAAAAAGGTCGCTGGTTCGAGCCCCGGCTGGGCCAGTTGGCATTTCTGTATGGAGTTTGCATGTTCTCCCCGTGGTTGCATGGGTTTCCTCTGGGTGCTCCGGTTTCCCCCACGAGTCCAAAGACATCCGGTACAGGTGAATTGGGTAGGCTAAATTGTCCGTAGTGTGTGAATGTGTGTGTGTGGATGTTTCCCAGAGATGGGTTGCGGCTGGAAGGGCATCCGCTGCGTAAAAAATATGCTGGATAAGTTGGCGGTTGATTCCGCTGTGGTGACCCTGGATTAATAAAGGGACTAAGCCGAAAAGAAAATGAATGAATGAATGAATAATAATAATAATAATAATAATAATAATAATAATAATAATAATAATAACTTTGCCATTCAAAACATACAGACTACACAGACAAATCAAACACAACACTTCAGTGTGTACAAATTTGATTAGACATGAACCACCTCTTGGTCATGTATGAAAACATCTTGTAGTTTGTGCATGTGATTTTTTGAGTTTTTTGGAAGAGTGTTACATAGGCTTTTGGCTCTATAACATAAAGACGATTGGCCAAATAAGTTTTTAGGTCTTAGGGACAATACACTTTCCTCTTACCATGGAGCGCATCATTCGGGATGTTTAAAGTGTAAGAGTATAAGAGCACCTTGATGAGGTCCAGAATGAGAGAGGACTTGAACATCCAGTCCAGTTTGACGTCATCGTTGACCAACAGATCCTCCAAACTGCCCCGTGAACAGAACTCTGTCACAATGGCAAAGACCCCGCAGTCGTGGAAGAAGCCGAGGAATGGGTTAATGTTCTCGTGCCTCAAATCCTTCATCTAGAGCATACAGAGTAAATAACTGCGTGAAGATCTGAAGAACACACAGAGCGACGATGACCACTACACCTGCTATGTAATATCAGTGAAAAAACCAACCAGTTCAAATACATCACTGGTATTAGGAGTGATGCTCCGGAAGGTTCCATAAGGAAGTCGTTTCATCCATGCCCAATCACCCTGCGGAATTAGATCCAGTGTAAATATAGTAGCACATACAAAAATACACTAGTAGCACATACATAGTAGGACTTTAATGTAATTTAAAGTGAATGTTTCTAGCACCCGGTTTTGAATGACCGTTTAACTCTATCCCCTTTCAGATTTGTTCATGTAATTTATGTAATTGGGCCATTGTCATGCTCAAAAACAACAGCCGGACATGACAGCAGCACGGTGACACCAACCCAAGCAGACACTTAAGAGTAATAATCTAATAGAGAGATGCCCAAAGTTGGCCCATTGTAACCTTTGATTTAGCCCACCATCCCATTTGAGAGGAGAATGAGTATGATAGAGATGGTTGGTGCGAACCTTTAACACAGAGATCTTCATTTCTAATCTGACATAACCTTTTTTGTTTATTGCTGAGCTACAAAAAAGCTAATTGAAATTAAATGTTTAAATTAAATGTTGTAAATAAAACAGATTTTTTAAAATGTAAATTACTTTCACTCGACGGATAGAGGACTATGCAGATGACATGGGCAAGCAAATCAAGACAAAAACTAATGTAATTTGGTTATATATTAGATTGTTTTGTTTTTACTGTAATAAGAATTTACTGTAATATTTCAAATAAAGCAATACTTTAGTCATTTCTAAACATTATTTAATAAACTAGTAATTGGGCCATTGTCATGCTCAAAAACAACGGCCGTACATGACAGCAGATCAAATGATCAGAAATGATCCGATGTGCTCCAACATTAGGCACATTTAAATCAAGACTGAAAACACATCTGTTTAGCTGTGCCTTTACTGAATGAGCGCTGTGCTACGTCCGACAGATCGCACTATTGTGTCTTTATTTTCGTTTTCATTCTTTTCTAACTTGTTTTAACTCATTTTTTATTATTTGTTTTTATTTTCTTATACTTTAATTCTATTTCTGTTTATGTAAAGCACTTTGAATTGCCACTGTGTATTAAATGTGCTATATAAATAAACTTGCCTTGCCTTGCCTAGGGGCGACACGGTGGCTCAGTGGTTAGCACTATCACCTCACAGCAAGAAGGTTGCTGGTTCGTGTCCCGGCTGGGTCAGTTGGCATTTATGTGTGGAGTTTGCATGTTTTCCCTGTGTTCGCGTGGGTTTCCTCTGGGCATTCGAAGTCCAAAGACATGCGCTTCAGGTGAATTGAACAAGCTAAATTGGCTGTAGTGTATAAGTGTGGAGGAGTGTGTATGGATGTTTCTCAGTACTGGGTTGCAGAAGGAAGAGCATCCACTGTGTAAAACATGTGCTGGATAAGTTGGCGGTTCATTCTGCTGTGGTGACCCCTGATGAATAAAGTGACTAAGCCGAACGAAAATTAATGAATGAATAAAAAAATTAGGAAATTACTCATGGTAAATTACCCCACCTACAGTATATTTACCTCCGGCCCACAAGACTCAGTCAAGTGTGGTTTTTTGGCTCTTCATAAGAAAAAGTTTGGGTAGTTCTGTATTAGTGATCGCGATCGAGAGCGAGTTTTGAGTTTTTATTATACAATATTTATTCTGATGATATTGAATCTTGCAACAAATATCCTACAAAGAACAACAAACAAAAAACTAAAACTAATGCTGAAACTAAAAAACTAAGCTAAAATTAAGCACTTTCAAAATACAGAAAGTAATAAAAGTAGTAAATCTCCCTCTAAACACTAATTAAAACTAACTGAACTTGAAAACAAAAAGCCAAAACGAAATAAAAACTAAAACTAATGAAAGATCCAAAACTATTATAACCTTGGTTGGGACCCCCCAGGGGGTTGCAGGACAATGAGGGGGGTTGCTTGGTGATTTCCAAAAATCAAATTTATTTTATTAAACCATTAGAATTACCATCTGTTATCCATAACCAGTAGAATATAAAAATTAATAGTTACAGTTTTTTTTAATAAACCTTTAATTTTTTTTCTTCATCGGATTGCAACCCCCAGGGTGATTACTTTATATTAAAGTCACATGCAGAAGATTTAGATTTAGATTATGGCTCCAGGTTTTTCTAGCACCAAGACACCTTTATGACATATCGAGAAAGGTCCTAGAGTGACATTCTCCAAAATTTAATGAAGAATACACTTTGACCTATTGTGTGCTGTTGTGTGCAAAGTTCATTCATTCATTCATTTTCTTTTCGGCTTAGTCCCTTTATTAATCCGGGGTCGCCACAGCGGAATGAACCGCCAACTTATCCGGCATTTGTTTTACGCAGCGGATGCCCTTCCAGCCACAACCCATCTCTGGGAAACACATCCATACATTCCCATTCACACACATACACTATGGACAATTTAGCTTACCCAATTCACCTGTACCGCATGTCTTTGGACTTGTGGGGGAAACCGGAGCACCCGGAGGAAACCCACGCAACCACGGGGAGAACATGCAAACTCCACACAGAAATGCCAACTGGCCCAACCGGGACCTGCCCCAACCGGGGATCGAACCAGCGACCTTCTTGCTGTGAGGCGA
Source organism: Danio albolineatus (assembly GCA_903798035.1). NCBI lineage: Eukaryota > Metazoa > Chordata > Actinopteri > Cypriniformes > Danionidae > Danio > Danio albolineatus. The sequence continues at coordinate 388,262 of CAIGQQ010039723.1, read as the reverse complement.
ACGTGCTACTCACGCGCCACCGTGGCGCCCGTGTGCAAAGTTATATATAAATAAATATATATATATATATATATTAGGGCTGTCCAAAAATTAATCGTGATTAATCACATCCAAAATAAAAGTTTGTTTTGACATAATATGTGTGTGTGTTATATATATTTATTATGTATATGTGATAAACACATTCATAGAAGCCAAAACTATATGTAAAAAAGTTACATCAAAGTAGTTACATCATATTCAAATGTAAAATTTGTATCATACACATATATTTTTTATATATCTAAATATAAACCAACATTTTATCAAGTATATGCATGTGTGTATTTATATATTCATAATAAAATATACACAGAACACACACAAATATTATGTTAAACTTTTATTTTGGATGTGATTAATCACGATTAATTTTTGGACAGCCCTAATTTATATATATTTATAATGACCTCAGAGGGTAATGGGCAACGTGAGTCACTGGCATTGTTATTTTTGGGGGTCACAAGCTGAAAGGTTTGGGAACCGCTGATCAAAGTAACAGTATGAATGAACTGGTTATTGAGATCTTCCTTTACCTCATAAATGGCAACATTTGAATTTTCGTAGGTGGCTGGCGACTGACTGGACATTGGAGAAACGAGGCTTCGCTCTGAAATACTCATTCTGGTGTCACTGGCCTTGCTGTCATCCATGCTCAGCTTCTGCATTTCAGATAAAAGTATGAATTATTACAGCACTCGAATATTTGCTTGTTTGTTTATTTGCATGTCATGTGTTGTTACTGACCTTATTACTCAGTGACGGGTTGATGAACGTTACATCATTTAACGTCAGTAAAATCTTGTTTGGACCTCGTACCAGTCGTATCTTATTAATTTTACGCCTGTACAAAAATATATCATAAGGAATCCTTCTATAATAACACGCATACATAGTCTAAACAACAAACATTTATGATGATTAACTAATGAATACCTGATGCAGTAAGAACAGCCAATCGACACAAAGATGAACAGAAACCCAAGCAGGAACATTGAAACCATGTGGAAAAGATTCACACCTGTAACAAAGTTGGTGATCGTTAAGTCAACATGAGCCAATACCATGGTATCAAGTACACACACTGTAAAAAATGCTGGTTTCCACACAATTCCTATAGGTTGTCCCAATCCAAATCGATTAAGTTAACTTAATTGCTTTGTCAAATTTACGTGGATTGAACATAAATATATTAAGTTGTCCCAAAAAATCCTGAAGAATTGTGTTGATTCAACTCATTTTAAATTAGTAGTTTGAACAACCAGCAAAAATAGTTTTTTTGAGTGCACAAACACACAAACTCACCTCCACGGCAGATGATCCCATGTGTAAACCAGCAGCTTGAATCAGTTCTGGGTGGTCCTGCGTGGGGGAAATGAATATGCCGACCCAGAAACCTCAACATATCTGTCTGCATCTCTATACGGTACGTAGGTTGCAACTCCCAAGAAAAGCCATCTGTGTCCAGCACCACATAATCCAACATCCCAAAGTCAGAAGAGTTTGCTTGTAGGCTAGAGCCTCCTTTGAATAGCAGGTTTCGGGCATTCTGGGCAATGTTCCCACCGGACATCCACTGACCAGCAGACCTGACACTTTGCACAGCATGAGCCATGAACACGATCGACGAGTAGATGGTGCCAAATAATGGGGACACCTGTTGGATGGCATGGTTAAAGAACTTGATCATGCCAAGTGCAAAACCTTCCTGGAGCAACATCTTTGTTGATCCTGGAACAACATTTCAACCGTCCAATCAGATTTGAGGAACACGCTTACTTATTATGTCAGTTTTAATGCTTACAATTTAAGAATGAATTACCCCTATCTAGACCTCCGCAAAGTTAGAACAGCTGTTTTATGAGGATCCAATCTAATGACAAGTCATATTTCATTGTTATACAGCAAATTAGTTGTTGGCTCTTAACAAACATCACACACTAAAAAAAGCTGGATTATCTCATCCCAATTCTGGGAGTTATACGGACTCTATCAACTGCTTGGCTATTTTATTTTATTGAATTAATAGGCCCAAATTTGACCCAATTTTTGGGTTAGTTCATGTTTTACCCAGTTTGGCTTTACATAACCCAGCATTTCTTACGGTGCAGAATCTAGGAAAGATGCTTGAGGTACAGTTTTGCAATGCAACCTCACTTATTTAGAATGGAGCCAGATATGTGTTAGAGCACCACATTTGTCAATCAACACTTGAATTAAACAACACAACCGGGTAAAGTGTACTTACAGTATGTCACACCTGAAAAATGAACTATGATTATATATGTATGTTTCAAATGCTCAAAACTTTAAGGACATTTTTTTCACTGCACTTCCACACAATCAATTTGTGTTGAGAAAACGTGAAGAAATTAATTCAGGGCCTTATCATACACCGGCGCAATAAGGTGCAAATTGTGTTTGGCGTGATTTGTTGCTATTTTCAGACCAGCGCAACTCTAATTTTCACATTTGCGCCACGTTATTTAAATAGCAAATCCTTTTGCACCACTGTGTGGACGCCATGGTGTGCTGGTCTAGAAAGAAGGTGTGTTAAGGCGCATTGTTGGCGCCTTGCTATTTTGAGGAACTGAAACAGACTGCACCACTGACCAACTGAAACCTGGTCTAAAGTCTAGGACAGAGCGCTTTAGTTATGCGCCTTTGCAGGTCCAAAGCGCTTAATACACACAGTATGTACAGCAACACACAAATATCTTTACATATGAAAAAAAATTAAATGTTATAAAAATATGATTATTTTCTACATAAATTTTAAAAAAAACTGCCTCCATGCAGCTTTTATCAGCTTATTCATGACAATTTGCATTTGTATATTCTATATTTGCATATTCAGTATTATTATTAGCAGCATTATTTATTATATGCCTATTTTTTATATTTGTTTTCATAAAAACAAGTTTAGATTTGTCCACCTGTCAGGTTTTGTACCATATGGGCATAGGACATGTGTTTGGATGTAACTTTTTTGACCACACTTTATTGTTGCTGTTCATTTATTTGTTTGCTGGAAATTATAGCTGAATTTAGAAATAGTTTTAAAACAAATCTTTTCTCGCTAGTAAAGCGCTCAGTTTTTCCACTCACAAAGTCTACCATTTAAATAACAAATGCACCATGGCATAACACAACTGACTCTTAAAGAGAATGTGAGACAAGACTCTAATTGGTTTAAGGCAAGTTATGCTCAAAACACACCCATAACTTATTAAAAGAATAAGCACAACACTGTTAGACCATGCACCTGTCGCAGAGTGAATTGTTCCATCCATAAAATAGCAAAAGTGGATTCAGACTTATTGCTTCTGCACCATGAGCTTTAGACTATGCACCGTTAAAATAGAGCCTTTAGTAGTTTTTACAAAGCAAGTGGATTAAACATAAAATAATAATACATTAATTTCCTTAATCATTTCAAAACCACTTCCAGTCACCCCTGAAATATATGCTTTGGGTTTATGTCCTGTAAGTCACCATGACATCAAGCTAAAAATATGGACATTTTTCTTGTTATTCCATGACGTTTGTTAGCACTCTACTGGAAGACCAGAGAAAGTCCATCCATTGAGCACTGGTTGAATGATTTGGCACATTACAATGCACTGTAAACAATGACCTACAGTATAAGGGGCAAACTAAAGGACTACCATTTACGAGCACTGATCCCATTCTGTATGCCGTTTGTTTGGAATAAAGCTTTTTTAAAACTATAATAAACTCACCCAGAGGTATAACTGTACAAAACCAGAACATGCGTGATGGTTACATTATCCATTAGCTTAGCACTAAAAGTAAAGCCATATGTACACAGTCTTTGTACCTGCTGTGGTTTGAGGTGTTTGGGTAACTCTCCATCCTCCTGTGCCTTTTCAAAAGCTTGATAGAATGACTGTTCCTTCGGAGACTCAATGGTGATGGTGAGCACGGCGTCATAGGCGCGTAGCAGCTTGCTGTTATAGCGCAGGGCTGGTTGAGTAACGTGATGGTAGGGCAGACTGTAAAAGAGAGTATCATAGGAGATAAACACCAACGAGCCATCTGTCATCCGCATGTCATGAGCTGTTTCCAGCAGCAGCTTCTGGGTTCCTCCGCCAATCAACACGGAGTGCATGACCAGGATGACCACTGCAAACAAGAGCATTGAGAAGAGTTCAGACTTTTGAATGATAGTGTAAATGCTGACAAAAAACAGCATGGTTCCACACAATTCATTCATGCTGTCCCAACTCAAAAACTGAATTGGACTGAACATAAAACAATTAAGTTGTGCCAAAGAAATCTCAAGAATTTTGTTGTTTCAGCTCACTTTAAATATGTTTAAATAAGCAAAAAAAAATATTTAAATAAGTGTAAAATGCTGAGGACAACTGTAAATGTAGAAATAAGTGATAAAAATCATATTATCCAATAACAAAAATAAAAAAACACTTACATTTAATTCATTCATTTTCTCTTCGGCTTAGTCTCTTTATTAATCCAGGGTCGCCACAGCGGAATGAACCGCCAACTTTTCCAGCACTTGTTTTACGCAGGTGATGCCCTCCCAGCTGCAACCCATCACTGGGAAACATCCATACACACTCATTCACACACATACACTACAAACAATTTTTAGCTGGTCCAATTCACCTATACGCATGTCTTTGGACTTGTGGGGTAAACCAGAGCACCTGGAGGAAACCCACGCAAACGCGGGGAGAACTCCATACAGAAATGTCAACTGACCCAGCCAAGGCTCAAACCAGCGACCTTCTTGCTGTGAGGCGACATCGCTACCCACTGTGCCACACTTACATTTATTTGTTTATATTTAAATTCATAAATAAATATTATATTAATCCAAGATTCAACAAAAAGCACTAACATTTGTTTATTAATTTACTTAATTGCTTTTTTGTTTTGAATGCGCTATACTCTTCAGTCATTCTCAAGAAAAATCTTGTTGTTAACCCTATTCGATTACCTGCTCTATCTAAAATAATAATAAATTAATGAATAAATAATGAATATTATATTATTCCAAGATTAAACAAAAAGCACTTACATTTATTTGTCAATTTACTTTTTTGCTCTTTTTGTTTTGAATGTGTTACTCTTCAGTCCTTCTCGAAAAAACCTTCTATTAGTAACACTATACTTCTATCTGCTCTAACTAAAAATAAAGAAAGAAAGAAATAAAACAAGCTTTGACCTTCTAACACGTTCTATGCTGCCTGTATTCTATGTACTATGTACTATATTACTATATTCTGTCTATGTACTATATCCTAACTACTATATACAGTATATATATATATATATATATATATATATATATATATATATATATATTTAGCCGAGGCTCGATTCAGCGTCCTTCTTGCTGTGAAGCAATCGTGCTACCCACGTGGCGCTCCCCTCACAAGTCTATCTTTAGCCAAATCTAGAGCTTATCTAACAAAATAACTTACGATAACGGTCCAAAAACTAGTACAGCCAAATTTATATGTTATAGAAAAATATTAAATACTAATTAAAAAAGAGGAGAAAATCAAGAGAAGCAAAGAAATGAAACATTTAGTTGAAATTTTGGTCCCACTTTATATTAAGTGTCCTTAACTACTATGTACTTGCATCAAAAAAAAAAAAAAAATACAATGTACTTACTGTGTTCATAAAGCATTTGAGAACACTTGTGATGCTCTTGAGTTGGGATAGGGGTAAGGTTAAGGACATGTTTGGTGGTATCGGTAGGTTTGAGGGTGGGTTAATATGTAAGGGATTGTCAACATTTACAAATGTCAGAAATTAATTACAGGTGTAATTACATACAGGTATTTCATCAAACAAGTACAATGTAAAAACATGTATTTACACAATATGTACATTCATTCATTCATTTTCTTGTCGGCTTAGTCCCTTTATTAATCTGGGGTCGCCACAGCGGTATCAACCGCCAACTTATCCAGCATATTTTTTACGCAGCGGATGCCCTTCCAGCCGCAACCCATCTCTGGGAAACATCCATACACACACATTCATACTCATACACTACGGACAATTTAGCCTACCCAATTCACCTATACCACATGTCTTTGGACTGTGGGGGAAACCGGAGCACCCGGAGGAAACCCACGCAACCACGGGGAGAACATGCAAACTCCACACAGAAATGCCAACTGACCCAGCCGGGGCTCGAACCAGCGACCTTCTTGCTGTGAGGGAACGTGCTACTCACTACGCCGCCGTGGCGCCACAATATGTACATTGTACCGAATTATTAATTTCTGTGTAAGTACATATTAGTTAAGGCCACAATATAAAGTGGGACCGAAATTTTGTAGATTGTAATTTTTTTTGCAAATTTTTTCTTGAATTTAATTGTTTTATCTTTCAATTTCTATGTTTGTTTGGGTACTAAAATATTATTTAAATAAATATATCTGTTTTTTTTATAATCTGTTTTTTTTCTTAAGAATGTGACAGATGGTCAGAAAAACAAATATTTTCATTTGTTATCATAGAACAATCAAGTCTATTCCACTGAACATTGATATCTTAACTTGAATCATTATGTCGACTTCAAATTTCCAAGTAACCCCTTTTTTACTCCGTACTGCATTAGACCAACTGGGACTGTCACAGAGTTTACATATTATACCTTTGTTTACTTTTATTGTCCACATTTATGCATCCAGGATATTTTAGTAAACAAAATTTTAAAACTATTGGTCAAAAAATATGTTCGTTAACTGAAATGAAATAAAACATTGGCAGTACTATTTGAAATAAAATAAGCAAACATAAACAAGTATTTTCAAAATGAATGAGTGAATGATCCTTGACCCTTATTGCTTTGTTTACTTCTTCTGTGCTTATTTGTAAGTCGATAAAAGCATCTGCCAAATGTGTGGATGTAAATGTAAACTCACAACGGAGATCTGCCACTTTCTTGACTCTGGCCAGGGTCTTCCGGACACTGGTGTGGTCATTGCGAGCCGATGCCACGATCCCAACAGGCAATCCATGACTGCGCAGGGCATTGGCCAACTTTATAGCCGCCTCCACCCAGACATCCTCGGCTGATGAAATGATGCCCACGTGTGCCCAACGAAAGTGCCGCATGAAGCTCAACAGCACAAGGGATGGGACGGGCATGGTGCGAGCGAACGTAGGGTGACTACGGACATCATCCAGCTCATGTTCAATACAAGACCAGGAAAACACTGCCTTATTCCAACTCTTCCCTAACAAAGAAGCAGCTTCACAGTAGCCTGGGTTCACTGGTCCGATAAACCCAGACGCTCGTGTGTAATAACCCAGAAAACGGGCAAAAGACTTGGATGTTTCACAGTCCTCATCCAGGATGGTATAATCAAAAGTGACGCCCTGTGAAAGGTAGGGGTCCTTGTTTACATGCGCCACGGCCAAACGTGCGGCCACGCCAGGATGGGCTTTAGTAAAGATGGGATCACATGACCACGGCCCCACTACGCCAACCTTGATTGTGGCAGCATTGATGGCAGGAAGCTGGCACAGGATTATAAAGGACCACAAGAGACATAAATAGGTTTGTTTTGGGTCACTAGAGAAATTGGTCATCTGATTGGTGGCCCATGTTGGAAGGAAGCTGTGAAAGGCACTGGATGGACGTGGCATTGCGAGGTGATGGGTCATTCACGGGGCTGGTGGGTTGGCACACGATGGAGCTCTGTCGCTGTCACATTAGAGCACTTAATGCCAATCAGCAAACCTAGAAAAGATAAACACATGTTATAATAATAATCATGTGATAATAATAATAATAACACATGAATAAAATGAATGAATTTAAAAGTGCTTCACAAGCATAAACAAACACTAAAAACAGCATCAATGTCGGGTACTCAAATATAGAAACAAAGCAAGTATAAGCAAAAATAGACAACAAATAAAAGCAGACAAATACATACACATCTATAGACCATTTTCAGCGATGTAAACCAAAGCAATGGTCTCAGTGTATTTCCTGTTTTATATTTTAATTTCTTAAGCTTCTGAGAATCCAAAAAGGGCCACATATTGATAAATAAAGTTATGATAACTATTTTAAAGTTATGTTATGATTTAATTGCCTCTTGTTACAGTTATAAAAGTTTGATAACAAACAGGAAATGTTCATGGGGCACTGACATGACCACATTGAAATGGTCTATACATATACACATATAGATACATACATATAGACACACACACAGATACTGTATACAGTGTATACTTATATATGCAAACTGTACATGCATGCATACATGCACATACACAGTAAAGATACATAGATACATAAACACTTTACATTATAGCTGCACAATATAGTTTCAGTTTCAGTATCGATATCACAATGCATGTGGGAATCTGCAATAGTCACTTTGCAGAATTTCAAGCGATTTCAATTGAATTGAAACAATTTGGACAAGAGAAATGATAAAGTTTGCCAAAGATTAATTGTGTTTAATTATTTATTATTTTACAACAATTATTTATTTATTTTATTATTCAACAATTATGTTGAATTTCTTTACCTCAATACTGTTTGACTCCAGTGAAAACCATAAAGCACGGTTTATCTCATATTTTATCTTTGTTCGATAGTTTTCATCTGAGTTGTAACTTGTGATAATATTTTTTTTCCAGGAGCACTCCCATACTAAACCATGCTAATAACTGTAAAATTAATCGCTATTTCCAAACAGTCATCTAATTAAATTCTATTCATGTCACAATATATATCGAAGAAGAAAATTATATTGCAGCAACAATTTCTTTCCATTAACCTTCAGCCCTATTCATACACAATTTTAAAGAGGTATACCTTGACATACTTAAATATAAATACTAGAAAACTCTTTCACTTCATTTGGAAGGCAATTCCAGATTTTTGAAGCATAGTGTTCATATCATTTATCAGATAGCACTGATAAATCTGTTCCAACATTTATGCATTAATTTTGTGGTTCAGGGTCACATATAGCTTTATTAGCTTTAACAAAAATGAATAAAACTGTAACAAATGTATAGCAATTTGATGCGAGTAATATTTACAACTCAGACGTTATTATAAGTGTCACCTTGATGTTTAGCATGACATGGGTTAAACCACTTCAAGTGTAGTAAAAATACTTCAATAAATAAAGAAATACAATGTATAGAATTGAATCTATACATTTAAGATGGTTATTGATGATGTAGGCTTGAGAGTGAGAGGATTGCTGAAATCCTTTGAGTACAGTATAATTCTTAAGCTGGTCACTTCAGCATTAGCACAATTTTAACATGTTCACGCAAAAACAGTTTTGCAAAACAATCACCGGCCTAATGTATGTCCTTCCACTTATGTGGTATCATAATCAATACGAAACACATGGAACTTGAAATTATCAGTAGGTCTGTCGTGCTGCTTGAGTTCACTGTGAGGATTACAGACAAAAATAAATAAATATATATATATATATATATATATATATATATATATATATATATTGAAAACTGAGGTACACCTTAGTTTGACCAAAACTGAAAATTGACCCACTATTTTCTCACCCTTAAGAGGTTCCAAACCATTTTGAGTTGATTTATTTTGTTGAACACAAAAGAATATATTTAGAAGAAAGGTGAAAACCGGTAACCATTGACTTCCATAGTAATATATATATACATATATATACATACATAAAATGGATGCCAATGATTACATACTTCATGCTTTCCTCAAAATACCTTCCTTTGTGTTCAACAGAAAAAGGAAGTCAAACAAGTTTGAATCAAGTGAAGGGCAAGTTGCACATTGTGTTCATGAATCACTGCTGAGAGTGTTAGAAAGTGCAGTGTAGCATAGCAATACAGGGATGTTAATTACTTAACTAATTAGCTTACCAGCGGGTTTGACTTACCGACACTAATTGGCAAAGAAAAGTCTGACTGCTAATTTCCATAACTTGTTGTCTTCATCTGTGCAGGTCTTCTCCATGGAAACACTATAGCTTTGTGCCTTGTGGCAAAATAAGTAAATAATTAAAGCCAAATATGATCAGCAAGCACAATATCACAGCCTATTCTGAACAGAGTCACAATCATAATCTTCTCTTCAGTGCACCATGTCACCGCTGACCCCAGTCAATCACCTCAAGATTATATCAATCCAATTTTCATCCTGTGAGATGGACCTTATAGCATTATATAACATTATATTGCATTGTATTATATTATATTATATTATATTATATTATATTATATTATATTATATTATATTATATTATATTTTGTTATGTTATGTTATGTTATGTTATGTTATGTTATGTTATGTTATGTTATGTTATGTTATGTTATGTTATGTTATGTTATATTATATTATATTATAATAGTCGCACTTTAGTTTAAGGAACAACTCTCACTATTAACTGGTGGCTTATTACCTGCCTATCATTACAGTTTTTCTCAATTGCTTTGGCACATTTTTCAAAACAGACTTAACATTCTCTAAACTGTGAGTGCAAATGTCAAAACGGTTGGCTGGAACTTCAGAACTTTATTGCATGTCTGCAAAATGTAGTTACTCCCCCAAAACATTTCATTCATGCTTCAAAACCTAGTTATTTTGTCAGTAATCTGGCCAAGGCCACCAAAACATAATATGTATTTGTCATGGTGTGAGTCATGATGCTCAAAATGATTCGTTGTTTTTTCACCATGACAGTCAACCATGGACATTAAGGTTTAAAAAATCTGATATTTGTTGAGAAGAGTCAATAATATATATATATATATATATATATATA
>CAIGQQ010039723.1:362631-377012 GCA_903798035.1 Danio albolineatus | reverse complement strand
GGATAAGTTGGCGGTTCATTCCGCTGTGGCGACCCCAGATTAATAAAGGGACTAAGCCGAAAAGAAAATGAATGAATGAATGAATAAACTGCTCCTGTACCAATGTTTTTGTAATGCGTTGCAGGTCTAAATGAAATGAAAGGATGTATGTTTACAAATTAAATGTTGACCAGACAAAACATGAAATATTTTGTATTCATATTGTCTGCAATGAAGTCAAAGTAAATTTAGAAATCAATACTTTTTTTTATTTGCGTTTTCCCTACTGTCCCAACTTTTTCTAATGTTTTTACCTTACGATCGGGGCTTGGTGAAAGCTGCTGGGAACATACTGTAAAGATGATTTTTTTGTTGCCCTAAAGAGTTGCCCTGTGTCTCATCTGGTTACCGGCTGATTGCAAGAATTGCCAGGCAACATTGCAACAAAGTCCAGTTTAATCCAGTTTAGAGTATTTTGCTAGCAAGTGTGCTTCAGGTAACCTACTGTAAAAATGCCAAAGATGCCAAATATAAAACCTGCACATTAAGTGTGTTTTACACCTTATTTTATATACTCCTATATTGTAGTAACCAAATGCAGTTTTGGCTCATACGGTGTCCAGTAAGATCAAAAAGACTTGAAGGTTTTTAAAGACTTAATTTAGACATACTGGGAGAAATGAGCATATATGCTGCATCACAAAGAAAAACACACCAAAATCTCAAAAAAATCTCCAATATCCTTCTACAAACCCAGTGTTACCTTTTACCAAATGCTGGGCTAATATTCAAAGTCTGCTATTATTTAAATCCAACATGCAGTGAAGCAAAACCCATAAATACTTCATTTAAACAAAATCTGGGTCCTTGAGGGAAAGGAAAAACACAGAGTGGTCTACTAGATCCAGATGGTTCACGTCTGAATAAAGCCACGGAACACCTTGTCTGTAGTCAGCTGTTCAACACGGTGGGTGATCTGTAAAGGTATGGACAGCTATATCTCATGGGGGCCATTATGTCTGATGATGGTATATACAGGAATATCAGGCCGTTTTTAATGACCATGTGCATCCTGCGGTTCACTTTTTCTCACAATGTTGATCTTTATTAGGATGGTAATGACTCCACATATTTGTGAATAAGGTCAAATTGATTTATTGATCTAGCACTGAATTATAAGGGAGTTCATCTGAAAAGAGATATTAAGAAACCCAGACTTTGGATGTAAAAATATGAAAACAATTAAATTAGGGCAATGAACTTTTCAACAGTGAAAAGTTTTCAGATAATTAAATATATAAGGCTGTTTTTTAAGATGTTAATCAGAATATTAATAATAGTGAGAATATCAAAATTGCGATAATATGGTGGGTGCACAAAAAAAATTCTGCTTGTTCAAACTACTTAATTAAAATGAACTGAAACAACAAAATTCTTGACATTTCATTGGGACAGCTTAATTGTTTTATGTTCAATCCCCTTCAATTTGAAAACTTATAAGTTAACTTAATTTCTTCATGTTGTCCCAACATAAATCAGTTGTGTGGAATCCAGCATTTGTACAGTGTAATTAAATACATTATTGCAGGAACTTTTGCTGCTTGTTCAAACTAGTCATTTAAAATGAGTTAAAACAACACAATTTCTAAGTTTTTAGCTGTTTTATGTTCAATCCACTTAGAATTGTAAAAATGATTTTGTTAACTTAATCAATTTGTGTTGGGACAATATGAAGTACTTGAGTGGAGCCCAGCATTTTTACAGTGTCCAGTTTAAAATTCCTTTGGTTCAGGCAGGGATGGCAAGGTTAGCACAGTCACCCCACAGCTAGAAGGAACTGGTTTGAGTCTCAGGTGATCTGAGTTTGCATGTTCTCCCAGTGTTCACCGGGGTTTTCTCCGGGTGCTCCGGTTTCCTCCACAGTCCAAAGACATGCGCTATAGGTGCACTGAATAAACTAAATTGGCCGTAGTGTATAAGTGTGTGCATGAATGAGTGTGTATGGGTGATTCCCAGTAATGGATTCCAGCTGGAAAGGCATACGTTGCATTAAACATTTTCTGGAATAGTTGGTGGTTCATTCAGCTGTGGTGACCTTTGAAATAGAGACTAAGCTGAAGGGAAATGAATGAATGGTTTATTACTGTAATTAGGGACTCAGTATACTTTACTCTTATTACTTTTATACTCTTATTACTAATACTGATACCAAAATGTTTGATATTTCATAAAAATATTTTTAAGGTCTTATATAGCACTTTCAAAGAATGGTTCTACATGGAACCTTATATGAAAATGTTCTATTTAAAACCCAAAGGGTTCTATTATTACAAGCTGAAGAACCCTAATTTGGTACTGTTTAACACCATTTTTGGGTTTAGATTGTGATGCATGCATCTAATGGTTCACCTTATGTGAAACACATCAATTTAATAGATCTTTCTGCCAGTTTTATGAACTTAAACATGGACTAACAGGGGAGTTCAATGCAAAATGAACATTCACTCATTATTTATGCATCCTCAAGTGGTTCCAAACCTTTATGAGTTTCTTTTTCCCCCCGGTTGAACACAAAATAAGTCATTTTGAAAAATGTTCATTTTGTGCAAATCGCTGACCATTGACTTCAATAAGATTTGTTTTTTTCCTACTGTGGAAGTTAATAGTTACCAGTTTCCAAGATTTTTCAAAATAACACATGTTTGTTTTTGTAAAAAGTAGGGACATAGGTTTCCATTCATTTTATACTGTCCAAACCGTATATTATATTGCCCTCACCCAACCCTACCCCTAAACCCAACCATCAGAGGAGACTGTGTGCAGCTTTCCTCTCTGAATAAACTCATTCTGTGGGATTTATAGGCTTTTTAAGAAATGAGGACGTCAGCAATGTCCTCATATTTCACCTCCTTTTTGTAATACATGTGTCATACCTGTGTCATTATACAGATTTGTGTCCTGACATGTCACAAAAACACGTACACACACACACACAGTCAAACATGTTTGTGAGAAGTGAAAGGTAAGTGAATGATTTTCAGTTTTGGCAGATCAATCCCTTTAATAACACTCTTCTTGGCTTCTGAGATGATGAAAATAACGTGCTTATTGGCTCACATATAGAACTTTACAGAACTAAACAAGAGTTGTAGAAAGAACCGTTTAGTTCTTTAACAATAAATGAACATAAGAAACACTGCATAATGTAAAGAAGTTGCCGTGGAGTAAGTACAGTAGATTAATACCTACATAACTTTAACAAAAATGTCAGATTGAAACTTATAACTGCATGGTGATGACATTACTTAGGGTGAATGTTTTAGGGTGGTTCATCAGCTGCAGATCATAAATCGTAACTCCAGCTTTCTTCATTCCAACAGGAATTTATGAGAGCAGATGTGTGTGACCATGCATTACTGTATTCATACTGCAGTTATAGATGGGAGCTGATCTGTTTACACTGCAGTCAGAATTAGCGATCCAGCTGACATGAACTATAGCAGGTCTCAATTCACTCTTGACATTTATCACTTTAGAGGATGAGTTGTAAGACTGTGACCTCCTTAAGGCCTCCCAGCTCTTTACTACAAAACATCTGTCCTCTCTTCTTCCTTCTGTTATTTTTCGGCATTAATCTCTTTCTCTCCCTCTAACTTCCTGCCTCGCTGCCTGATCCTCCTTTCTCGTTCTGTTTCTCCCTCTATCGACTCTCGCTGCTCCTTTGGGAATTGTCTTGGTCATGCTTCCTGTGGCTGTGATAACATAATGAGTTCAGATGGAGAAAAAAAATGTCTCTAACCATTTCACGTCACAGCTGTTTCTCCTCTAATAACACTCTGCTGAGAATTCAAACTTCCTTGGCCAGCTTTCCCAAATGAGCCATAATTAGGACAAACACCAAGTCCTCATGAGTCAGAGGATAACATAAGTCCTCTTGGCTTTCTCAGTTCTTTGAGGCAAACAGGAAGTCATTTATAATTGTAACGTCTGAGAGATGGTTTATTAAATCTGTCTTATTCAAACTAGAGGACAGACGCCACTGATTCAGGCTTGTGGTCTACAATCTAGCAACAGATCCCTCAGGTTTTTAGAATTGTAGACAAAGGGGAGGCAATTTTGGAGTGGCTAGCAATAGCAAGCTAGCTTTGAAAGCTCTTTGAAAACACGTAAACACACACAGAGTGTGTGGAGCAGCATGAGGGCTGTCGTTTGTGAGAGGTTGAATGTTACACTTCTGATTAACTGATGTGAGACAACAAAGCTTTACAATAACGAACATAAATAAATTTAATGTTACAATGTAACTGCTAGCAGCATTGAGCTAATCCCTAACCCTTCACTCTCAGAAACAAACATACACAAGCGTTCACTGGGGCAGTAACTATAGAGTGGGGCAGTAACTATAACTGGGGCAGTAACTATAGTGGAAATGTTAGTATAATGTTCATAATAGTAACAAAAAAAAATGTGAAATGGTAAACTTTTGTACTTTTTCTATACTAAAATGTATATTAAAGGTAATGATATGGACCTGGCCTTTTTAAAAACCTCAGTGACCAGCTTTGTACCTTTATACAGTAGGTAAAAGCTACAACACCTTCATAGAACCAATTATTACAATTTTAAAAGTTTTAACGTTCAAATGTAAAACTAGATCAGAGGATTTGCACAGCTTTGAGAAGAATGTCAGTTTACATTCTTTATTTACAAGTTTAAAGGGGACCTATTATGCAAAAATCACTTTAAACACCCCTTATGTTGTGTGGAAACAGTGTGTGAATAAAGCCAGCCTCTAATCCCACTTCATAAAAACAGTCTGAAGAAACACTTTAATTGACATTCTCTCATTGTACAGTACGTCATCAGAGGGGGAAAGCCCCACCCATTAGTGATGATCTCTTCCTCATTAGCATAGGACGTTAGTCTTGGAATCTAATATTTGGAATCTGCCAAGCTGCAGACACACACGCATTGGTAGCTTCATCTTTAACTGAAAAGAGGATGGCATGATGGCAGCCATTCTGTGCCAGACAGCACAACACACACCAGCTTATCAGTGCTTATCAGTTATTAAGCCAATTGGGAAGGTTAAGGCCATGATGGGGGGCGCCACGGTGGCCTGGTGGTTAGCACGTTCGCCTCACAGCAAGAAGGTCGCTGGTTCGAGCCCCGGCTGGGTCAGTTGGCATTTCTGTGTGGAGTTTGCATGTTCTCCCCGTGGTTGCGTGGGTTTCCTCCGGGTGCTCCGGTTTCCCCCACAAGTCCAAAGACATGTGGCATAGGTGAATTGAGTAGGCTAAATTGTCCGTATAGTGTATGAGTGTGAATGTGTGTGTGTGTGGATGTTTCCCAGGGATGGGTTGCGGCTGGAAGGGCATCCGCTGCGTAAAAATATGCTGGATAAGTTGGCGGTTGATTCCGCTGTGGCGACCCCGGATTAATAAAGGGACTAAGCCGACAAGAAAATGAATGAATGAATGAAAGGCCATGATGGGCCAGTGGTCAATTTACTTTTTTCAAAGAACAGACTGGGATTTTTAATGACCACAGAGAGTTCTTGGTTTAACTTCTCCTCCAAAGGGCGTTGATCACTGAAAGTATATGCAAGTATATGAAAAAACTCACTGCATCGACTTCTCTGAAAAGTGTTAACAGCAGTATGACACTGATAGAGGAACATTTAATGGGGCCATATTATGAAAAATAATCACTTTTGTTAAGGGGTTTAAACACAGATGTGTGGGAACAGTCTCTGAATATATGCAAAATGTTTTTATTTAAATTTTTATGCAGACACACTTTGATTAACATTCTCCCTTTGTATGTATCTTCAGAGGGGGAAAGCCCCACCCATTAGTGATGATCTGTTTCTCATTAGCATAGGACATTATTCTTGTTTTTGAATCTGTCAACATGCTAATACATAGGAATTTGTAGATCCACCCCCTTTTAAAAAGAACTCAATCTCATTTGAATTTAAAGCGACAGTCTCCAAAATGGACATTTAGGATTAAAGTCTAAAAGGAGCACTTTTAAAGAGCTATAAAACATTACTTGTGTGGTATTTTGAGCTGAAACCGCACATATACACTCTTGGGCATAGGTCTCAAACTTGATTCTTGGAGGGCCGCAGCTCTGCACAGTTGTGCTCCAACCCTTAATCAAATACAGCTGATCCAACTAATCAAGGTGTTCAAGACTCTTTTGAACGCTTGATTATTTGGATCAGATGTGTTTGATTAGGGTTGGAGCACAACTGTGGCCCTCCAGGAATTGAGTTTGAGACCTATGCTCTTGGAACATCAGAGACTTTTACATCTTGTAAAAAGGGGCATAATAGGTCCCCTTTAAGAGAATCCTCTACGCTAATTTCTTTCCCACATATTTTTTGCGTTTTTTGAATTTAACTTAATGTCGACATCTGAATGGGAGAATTAGAAGAATAAAACACCTATAAATGTGAATCTGTAATGAACATTGGTTAATATGTACATCTGCGGCAGCTCACTTGAAGACATCTTTAATTAAACAGCTCTAATGTACTGTATAAGATGATATTTTCAGTGTGTAAGTGAAACTTAACACTTTCTAAAAGCAAATCGAAAACCTTCTTGACCTGAAATACTTCTGAAACCGCAACTCATTACATTTAGTCCTCAGAGATACTCACAGCTGAATTCTATTTATACATTTATTAGAGAAAAGGCGGTCAAATAAGTTAATGCTTAACAACAGCTTCAAAATCTGCTAGTGGTTTAGAGGTTTTCTAACATTGGCGATCAACCAACAAGTTCCAAGAGTTGTAACAATTTCATAATGACACACACACACAATAACCTTTCAGTTTAATTAGAAAATATTGTGAGCTCACGTAAAAGAGGAAGAAAGAGATTGAGCTCAAGAGATTGAAATTGAGCAAGAAGTTAAATCACCACACATACAATATGTTTTACCAGTTTTTTACTTTGTTAAAGTTTAAAGAAAAGGACACTCACATTATGAGAGAACAGAAGGCTTGTCCTGGTCTTAATCTGCTTTAGGCCATTGGCAGAATGAAAAAAAGTGGTTGTATCAAAGGTGAAAGGTTAGAGGTCGGCGACTCAGCGGGTGCACGACTACTAGTTCAGTCTAGGAATCTCCAGACCTGCTTCAGAGGAACGCTACTTCATCTGTGCTGCAAGATAAACATGAGTCTATTTGAGTGGGCGAATGGGACATCTGGAAGAAACAAGCTAAGGAAACCCTATATGAACCTCCAGTACCCTCAAATCCTTGACACAATTTAGGCAGGTCAAAGGTCATGGGAACTGCTAGTAAACAACCTCTTTCTCCCACGATTATAAACACACATGGCTGGATTATGCGTCTCACTGTCAGGAAAATCTGGGATATATTACCCTAAAACAGGATTTTGTAAATCACATGAGAATCTTACAATCATGTTACATTCAATATAACAAATGGCCTCGGTCAAAAATAATCTGTTAATCCTTGCTTCACATTCCAAGAGGTAAAGCAAATTCATGTGTAATACTGATTTATAAGAAAGTTTATTACTAAAGAGTCGAATTTGAGAATTCATCATAATCCTGGAAACCGTTGCATGACAGCATCTAAAACAAACCAACAAACACAGACTCGATGGCCTTGAAAGCATTAGAAAAGCATTAAAGTTCAGTGCCAGGAGTTCATCCAGAGAGCAGTGATCTCACCTCTCGTCGTCAATGAGTGCTTGCAAAAAAACAGCTCATTGTTTTGCCTGGTGTTTCACAATCACTTCTGCAACACTTTAACACTTTCCCAATCCCCACATTCATCAAATGCTGCGATCCTCATAGCGCCGTAGCCGACTTGACCTTGGATGACAGCACTTGCCGGAACCTTCTCTTCAACTCCTGCATGTTTGGGCTCTTTGGCCTGGCAAGGTGCAGTCCACCTTTTCTCTTCTCCCCGTTACCTCCTCCCAGCGCTCGGCTCACCTCCTGACATAAGTGCAGAAAAGCAGCCTGGACGCTCTCGTGGTTCTCCCTGGCCGAAGCCTCAAAGTAGGGCCCTCCCAATTCATCCGCCAGCGCCTTCCCTTCGTGATCTGGGACCTGTCGGGCACGCAGAAGGTCGCTCTTGTTTCCCACGATGATGACTGGGATGTTGCCGCTGGGGTGGATTCGGCGCACGTGTTGGTAGAGAGGCTGGATGGTGCGGTAGCTGTTGAGGTCAGTGATAGAGAAGACGAGCACATAACCGTCTGCCCAGTAAATGGAGCGGTTGATCTGCTCTTGACAGTAAAGGCCCTCGGCATCATCCTGGAATGAGAAATCTGCGGTTATGTCCAGTGTTCAACTTGTTCATCTTATATTGACCTTATTCTACATAACTGAAGTTTTGGCGATTATTTTAGTAGTTCTGATTCAGTCGTCTATGGGAGAAGTGACTAGGGATAGCAAACGGCAGAAAACAATCAAACTACTTGCTCTACAAACAAGTGTTTGCATTACTATACTTAAAAAGAATAATAATATAATGAGACAATATCAGTTTGCAACATGAAGCAGCATAACAGGCTGTTGTAAGGTCTAAAAATCACAACCCAGGCTCATTCTAAAAACGTACCGCATACATTCATTTACTACATACATTTCTGGAGAGCGGCAATTAGGTCCCAAGAGGCAAAATATTTTTGCAGTTTTTGTTTTCGCGAATCCACCAGAGGTAGCTGTGTATACTTTTTCAGATGTCAAATTTCTCTCGCGAATGCCATTCGCACCTGCTATTCTCGCGGAACTTGGAGGTTACTGTCGACTGACTGACGGACCTAGACCCAACCAATAGTGCTTTCCACATTTTTTACCGCATTTTCACCCTGTTATTTATATGTTTATTTTATTTTTTGGCTTCTGTTTTTGTTTTTTCGCTGTCTGGAACCATTCTTCGCCAGATTTGAACCCCGTCGCCACATGTCTCAAATCTGCCGACATACATGGCAAGCTGACTGGACAAACTAATAGCGGGAAAGCTGTCAAAAGGTAAGCGGTCAGCTGGTAATGGCGCAATACCGCCTCGTAGCGTTCATTTTAAAAACGAAATGCAGCCATTCGTATTTCTGGCTACATAATTTGCAATCTCCAGAAATGTATATAGGGCTACGTTTTCAGAATCAGCCTATGTTGAAAAATCAATGGACGTAAATAAGAACGTAAATAAGACTGGAAATGTCAAGCCAAAAAAATTTCAATGGCTGCGCCCACTCTTATGTAAAGAAGGTCAATACACTGACAAAAGTTTCAAATTATTGATATTTTCTGATCTTTACCAAAGCTGCATTTTTTTGATTGACAAAACAACTTATAAAGATGTTAGATATGGTGAAATAGTTCCTCATTCATTCATTCATTTTCTTTTCGGCTTAGTCCCTTTATTAATCCGGGGTCGCCACAGCGGAATGAACCGCCAACTTATCCAGCATTTGTTTTAAGCAGCGGATGCCCTTCCAGCCACAACCCACCTCTGGGAAACACATCCATACATTGTCATTCACACACATACACTACGGACAATTTAGCTTACCCAATTCACCTGTACCGCATGTCTTTGGACTGTGGGGGAAACCGGAGCACCCGGAGGAAACCCACGCAACCACGGGGAGAACATGCAAACTCCACACAGAAATGCCAACTGGCCCAGCCGGGGATCGAACCAGCGACCTTCTTGCTGTGAGGCGAACGTGCTAACCACTCGGCCACCGTGGCGCCCTGAAATAGTTCCTGTTTTTGATATATTTTATAATTTTAGACTACTAATTTGACTAACAGTTATAATAATAGACATGTTTCTCAAATATCATCTGTAAAAAGGCTGAGAGAGCTCAAACTGCAAGTTAACAAAACATGCTAATAGTCAGATATCTAAGAGTTGAGGTTTTTTCAACATCCTGATTCTACAGTCATATTAATCTGACAAATTTACTTTAAATAATACCTTATTTCAATGCCATGATAGTAGGGCTACACAATATATCATTTCAGCATTGATATCGCAGTGTGCGCATCCGCAAAAGTCACAAGTCAGGATCTGCAATGTCGAGCATTCAGACACACAAACCTATGTTTGTAACTTTGAGAAAATGTAGTTGTATTTATGTATAACTATGATGAATCCTACCCCTATTTGATTATACAATTTGCACTGAATACTGCTTCCAGAAATCCATAAAATACTGTTAATTTAATTTGTATGTTTTCTGTACTGTATTTATCAATGCTCGTGATCGGTTTATTATATTTTATGACCAGGATGTTAAAATCAACCAAAAAACCTCACCTCAAAGCTATCTAACAATATAAACAATAGCTAGCTGACTCTAAACGCAAAGCAGTCAGGTTTGTCCGCTTTTGGGATTTGCTGACACATTTCCACTGAGGAAACTATTTGCAGTGTAAGTCTGTGTTTGTTTGTGCTGTGAGAATTTGCATGTGTGTGTGTTGTTAAACTGAAGATGTTTTCTCTATAGTGTTTTTCTATTTTTATGTGTTTGCGGCTCGTTTGAGCTCTCTCGGCCACCATACAAATGAGCAAATTCATAATTTCTAAAGACCATGTAGCACTGAAGACTGAAGAAATGGTCGATGGACAAAATACATTTTTAAAATGTATTTAAAATAACTATATTGTAATAATATTTCACAATATTACTGTTGATTTCATTCTTGATCGAATAAATGCAGCCTTCATGGGACTTCTTTTAAAATAAAGATAGTGTGTTTATATAATTACATTATAATAAGGGAAATTAAGTGAAAATAACATCAATGAATGTAAAAGTTACAGCAAGAAGGGGAAAAATGTTTAATTTTTTAGTTTCACCCATACTCTCACGAAGCACTGCAAATGATGTAGTCTAGTCAGTTTCTGTTTGCCCACCATTACATCATACACACTTGCACTCTTCATCATTCTCGCCAGATGTGGTAGGTCAATGTACATGTTGCCAACTCTTTCATAAAAGCTATGAATTCAGACATATCTCATTTATTAAATCCTATTTTCACTTACAGTAAGAA
Source organism: Danio albolineatus (assembly GCA_903798035.1). Taxonomy (NCBI): domain Eukaryota; kingdom Metazoa; phylum Chordata; class Actinopteri; order Cypriniformes; family Danionidae; genus Danio; species Danio albolineatus. Next base: position 365,976 of record CAIGQQ010039723.1, on the reverse strand, counting down.
AGTATGAAGCATTTGTCTTTTTCAAATGCCTGACAACAAAATTTGTAATACTACGTTTGACCTATAGCTGATTGTTTGATTCAAGTCTATAATAGAAGACTTATGGAAAGTGGAAACGTGCGGAAAAAATGGGCAGACACAACTGACTACCAATAAATTGTTTCTAATCTAACTGGTAAGCTACTTCTCAATCATCGTAACACCTATATATACACTGCGCTTGAGCCAGGCTCGGATTCATTGAGTTGAAGAGAGCCCTTCAGTACACATGAGTCAGTCTAATGAGCTTATGGCTGAGCACACCCTCTTTATCTCCCCTGCGCTGCATAGTTTGTTTACAGGCCAAATGTTTGAACTAATATTCCCCACAGTTCATCTGAAGCATGCAGGAATCCCATCGGCAAAGAGACTGACTGATCTAAACCATGGTAATACTGACTGATAATACACCACGGGCGCACAATGTTTGATGGTGGTTTAGCTGAAAGACGGGAGGAAGCGTTTGGTAGTGTGATTTGAAGTACCTGCAGTGAGACACACGGAGTGTCCTGTACTTGCAAAGAAACTTGCTCCCCATCCAAATGAATCTTCCTTGAATATAAGGCCCCTAGGAATGTTAAACAAGAAAGAATAAAAGACTCCACACTTACAGTTTAACTACAGTTAAGGAAAAGCATCGAGATCAAATGACAGAAATAGCTGTGATGATGAGTAAACAAATATGACGAAAGCCATTTTACAGTTTAGTATAGGATCATAAAGAGAAGGATTATTTAATTATGTTTACCTGTGTTGGCTTCATAGTCTCCTATGAATCTCTTAGTAAGAAATCTTACAATCAGAGCTGAAAATGAAAATCAAATGGAAACTTTGTTTCAGCAGGCGCATACTGTGCACAAAAAGGCAGAGCTTCAGTGTATGTCGCACCCTGGCGTTAAAACATATCCCAGACATCATCTTTTTGTAGGATTAGAAAGATGCACATATTAACTCTTTATTAATTTTTTTTAAAGAATTAAAGGGAAAATTCACTCTTTTTTTTATTTAGTCACATTTACTTGTCCTCAAGTGGTTCCAAACCTTTATGAGTTTTGTTATTCTGTTGAACACAAAAGAAGATATTTTGAAGAATGTTAGAAGCCGGTAACCATTGACTGGTCAGAAAAACAAACACAGTGTAAGTCAATAGTTACTGGTTTCCAGTTTTTTTTTTCAACAAATTCTTCTTTTGTGTTCAGCTAAAGAAAGAAAGTCAAACAGGTTAGAACAAGTGAAGGGTGAGTAGGTTAAATGACAGAATTTTCAGCTTTGGTGAACTTTTCCTTAGATGCATAAACTTTAAATCAATCATAATAATTGAAATATATATTTTAAAATATATAATATTTCATATTAAAGTCATAATAAATCTTATTTCATGAAGAAAGAATATGCCTACAATATTAAACATTATACAGTATATTATATTCAATACATAGTTTGATTTTCCTACCCGTTTTTCCGACATTGCTTGCTCCCAGAACAACTATCTTGACGTTTTTGTTTGGCACACAGTCTAGTACAGGGTACTCCGGTATAGGAACTAGCAGAAAGTTACTAGAGCCACTGCTCATTGTTTTTGGCTGCTCGATAAGAAGACGCATTTAGAAAGCTGTCACTGTTATTCGGCTGGCTGGAAATGCATCTCTTTTCCTCCGCTTCTATATGAGTCCGCTCCACGCGTTATGTGTCTTCCTCATAGCGCCGGTCAGAAGTCTTGTGTTATCTCCGCTCGGCAGACTGAGAGCTCTGGAGAGATTCTTTCAAACAGATGCAAAGATCCAGTGTGTGCACCCCAAACGCTGGCTCCACTTCTGCACCACATGAAGGTTAATTCTGCATAGCGGCCCTCTAATGAACTAACTAATAAAGTCTAATGAAGTACGTCTGTACAGTTCACAACCCGCAGTTCCCGATCGCCGGACCACTTTCCATAACTGCGCCTTCAGCCAAAAAAAAAAAAAAAAAAACTACGGACAAGAGGGGCGTGACTCACTCAGACCTAAACTCATTTACAATTCTGATATATTTAAATGTGCGTTTAATGATTTATAATGTGCTAATGCTACGAGTGCCATAATTAAAGGCATAGTTCCCCCTCATAATGAAAACATTTAGTACCTAGTTGTATAGAAAATAATGAGAAGAAATGAGTGGAAAAGTGGAGGATGGCAGAAATTATGGCAAAATTTATTATTTTTGAGGTGAACCATCCCTTTAATGAGAGGCACAAGCTGTCTTCGCAATTTTATGTCATGCAACTGTGATTAGGCTGCCTTTATGAAATTATTATTAAAATTATATTTACTAGTGTATCCATATAAATTTACGTTATTAGCACCATGCTTTGACATAATATATAATATTGATAATGACATGAAATACTAGATTTCACAGACTCTCATTAAAGCGTGATGGACCTGCAACCTAAAATACAACTGAAGTTAGACTAAGTTTAGGCTATAGGCTATTGTGAAAAAGTAGGTATATGTACTGTTCAAATTTACTAGCCTTTTGTTATGTTCGGGATAAAAACATCCACTAAATTAAACTGCTGTAAAACTGCATTAGATAAATGTGTTTTCCAAATGTTTAATTTTGCTCAATTCTGTTAATCAACTTCAGTCCTGATCAAAAGTGAATTGTTTAGAAAATTACAGGATTTTAACTCTTTAAATGCCAAGTTCATAAATGATTTAGTGAAAAAACACACACACACATGACATATTTTCAATGTAAAAAGTAATTGTGGACTTTTTTTTTCTTTTGCAATTTATCACAGTCTTGGAGATGTGAAAGGCAACATTGGCTTTAATGCATTGTTAGATTTTGATATTTTCTCCCTAATTTACTGTTGGTGCCTGTATTTGCCCCATTTACCTCCATTATAACCATATTTGATGGTGCATAAAACACAGCCTTTGTGTTTATTTACTCCATGTAGTTCTGAGACCTGAGATGCATATTTTGATGAACAACAAGTGCTCAAAGGTCACTCGCACTCTCACACACTCACAGACACACATACACACACATTCAAATATGCATGATTATATGGTGTCATGATCTTGCATTTTTGCAAGTCAATGAGGCAAAAACAATGGGAGAAAAAATGACAATCAATCAAAAACAATCCTTCAAAGGCAATGTTGTTTCTACAAGACTTTGATAAAAGGTTTGAAAAAGTTCAGTCCAAAACTACTTTTTATATTGAAAATACGTAATTTAGTGTGTTTGTGAATTTGGCAATTAAAGAGTTAAAATCCTGTAATTTTCTAAACAATTTAGTAGTTTTGATCAGGACTA